>PVIR01000635.1:0-161080 GCA_004026965.1 Petromus typicus | reverse complement strand
ATATATTCTTCTACACTTTCAGAGCATGTCAGTAGCATTTCAAATTTAATTGGCTGAGTTGCATCTCTAAGTCAGAGGCCTAGACGTGCCTTCAGACTGCATTGTGCCTGGTTGTCGTTAAGCAAAAAAATATCAAAGGAGTGCTATATTATAACAGTAATCAGAAAGTATTTCACCTGATGATTATTGCAGTGCTATTACTTAATTACTTCATAATTACTTCTTTAGATAGCCCACCTTGACCCATTTTGACAGTATTATAATTAGTCTAAGTATTTCAGCTTTTATGTTTTTATTTTCATTGGTTTTGGAGGAGTGAGCAAGCATTTTGTTCATAAAAATTTGTTTAAGTCTTTTGCATCCATTTTCTCTTTTATCATAGTAGAGAAGGCTTATTAAATATGAAGGAAAGTATAGTTTACCTTATATTTATTTCTTTTATGATGCCTGAGCTTAACTTTTAGAAATTTATTAAATATTCAGTTAATACTAAAAAAAGTTATAAAAACAAGTTTCTTTGTGAAAGGAGGATTTGAAATTTTCACTAATTTAAGCCTGTTGTAATTATTGCAGTTTGTGTTTGTAGTGACTATAAAAGGAGCACTGTACCTGGGAGGGAGGACCCCAGCTTCTTCCCCAGTGCTGCTGTTTTCTCTAGCTGTGTGAAATGGACAATTTAACTACTTAGGTCATCCTCATTTGTGAAAGGAGGGGATTGTAGTGAGTAATAATGCCTAACTAAGCACTCGCACTTCTCAAATTTGATGACCCAAACTATATTTAGTTGTAAGATGACTGAACATATTTATTGCCATGCAGTATTAGAAGAGTTTTAAGTTAGTTGCAATTTGTCTTCTTTGTAGCAATATCTGTGGCTTAGTTTATTATTCAGCTATTAGATTGTTAAAAATTACATGTCTTGGAGATGGGATAAAGAAGATATGTTTTTTAAGGGCCGGGGAGTTAGCTCAGTGGTTCCGGCGCCTGTCTTGCAAGCACAAGGACCTGGGTTCGATTCCCCGGTAACCACATAACAATACTGGGTGTGGAAACCCACACCCAGCAGCAACCAGTACCATATACCACAGTGCCGGGCGTGGTGGCTCACGCCTGTAATCCCAGCACTCGGGAGGCAGAGGCAGGAGGATTGTGATGTGGGTTGGAGGCTGAGCTGAGGGCCAGCCTGAACTACAAAGCGAGACCCTGTCTCAAAAAAACCTAAAAAAAAAGAAGATACGTTTTTTAAAAAATATTATGGAGTATTACTCTGCCATAAAGAATGATAAGTTTGAGTCATTTATACTCGAATGGACGTACCTTGAGGACACACTCATAGTGAAATAAATAGGTCACAGATGCATAAATACTATATCTTTTCTCTGATGTGAGAATCTGAAGATGTAAATGACTTCTAGAATGTATGACAGATTTTTTGAAATAAAAAATATTCAAAGGGAAAGGGGTAGGGGAAAATAATGAGGGGAAAGAGAAAATATGATCTTCAAAAAAGAAAGCCGTGTATACAAGGGGTGAGAGGTTGTAGGGTGAGTAGGGAAATGGGTAAAAATAAGAATTAACTAATGTAACATACTGATACAAATTCCCAATGTTGAGTGCAATCGTGATATTTATATAAAATGTACCAATAAAGAATTCAGTTTAAAAAATCACATTTCTGTGCATATAGATGAGTGAATGTAGATAATAATAAATCTAGCTAAGTTTCATTGGATTCTTACTAGTTAGTAGGTATACTCTAGAAATATGGCCAATTTCAAAGTGTTTGAGGAGCTATAAAAAAGCATTTAAAATATCTTAAATGATTTCTGAACTTATAATTTAAGCAACTTTCACTTTTTTAAGTGACTTTCATTTTATCTAACGTAATTTTCTCCAATCCTAAATGAATGTCTTTTTTCTTTCTGTTTTTCTTTTGTTTGTTTTTAGTATTGGAGTTTGAACCCAGGGCCTTGCATGTTATGTAAACACTCCACAGAGCTTCATCCCCACCCTGAATGTCCAGTTCTGCATTATAAATAAAGCAGTTCAACAGACACTTTCTTTATTTCTTTACTTTTTAATTGTCTTCTCTCTAGTACTCATTCAATAAATAATGAGCATGTATCAGTCTAGGTACTAGGTATATAGACAGGAACAGGCAAAAATCCTTGCCTTCATGTAGCTATGTTCACGTGAATAAGACAGACAGTAAAGACATACGTAAAATAGATGAAAAAAAAGGGAGAAAGCTCAGGAATGCTGTTTAGCTTTTTTTTTTTGTTTGAGACAGGGTCCCACATTGTGGTTCAGGCTGGCCCTGAGCTCAGCCTCAAACTCCCATCACAGCAATCCTCCTGCCTCTGCCTCTCAAGTGCTGGAATTACAGGCATGAGCCACCATGCCTGGCACTGTGGTATGTGGTACTGATTGCTGCTGGGCATTAGTCTCCACGCCCAGTATAGTATGTGGTTGCCGGGGTATCGAACCTGGGTCCTTGTGCTTGCAAGACAGGCCCTGGAACCACTGAGCTAAATCCCCGGCCTGCTGTTTAGTTCTTATATGATAGACAGGAAAAAGCCTTGGATGACACAAGAGCAAAGATGTAAAAAAGTGAGAATCATAGGTGAGTTTTGGCCAAGCAGAGGAAGCTCAGATTCTATTTATATTTGCTCTGGGAATCATGGAGAAACCCATCTGTGTGCATGTGTGTATGCATAGTTATGTTCATATAGCACTGTGTGCATATATGTGTAGTTATATGTAGGGAATAGTGACTTAAAGACATATTGTAGGAGATGAAGTTAAGAGATAAAAAGAGAAGAATCTAGGAAAAGGCCAGGTCAAGGAAGACTTTATAATCTTCTTGAAGCTTTGGGCTTTTGCTCTGAGTGAGATGGGAAGGCACTGAGTTTTAAGTAACATTGAAATAATTTGATTTGAACTTGAACAAGATGAGTAGAGTTCTTGTTTTGAGAATATACCGTGATGGTTTAAGAGTGGAAGCAGAGGAACCAGATTTTGGAGGCATTTGACATAACTGATAGAGAAATAGTGGTGGTGTGGACCAGGGAGAAGGCAGGACAAGTAAGGAGAAATAGTTGACTTCTGTGTCTATGAAGGTGAAGCTGACAGCTTTCTTCATAGATTGATTGTGTGGCAAGAGTTTTGACTTAAACATCTGGGAAACTGGATTCATTTACTGAGATGAGGAAGACCACAAGAAGAATAAATTTAGGTGAATATCAAAAGTTTGTTTTTAAACATACTAAATTTGAAATGCTTTTTAGGCAGGTATGTGGAGATTTTGGAGATTGATACAGGAGTCTGGAATGCAGGCCAAGATGTGGTCGGAGATAATGTTGTAGTCAACAGCATATGGATGATGTTTTAAACCTGTGACTGTGAGTGAGCTTTTACCACAGGAGTGAATGTAAATAGAGAATGGGTCTAATCTTAATTGTCAGCTTGACTGGATTAAGAGGTTCCTGGGCAGTAAGTGGATGATGGGCACTGTACTCCACAGAGAATGAATCCACTGGTCCCTGTAGCTGAACCGCTGTTAGGAGTGAGGGATGGTGGGAGGAGGCAGGCCGAGGGAGTGCCTGGGAGAGCGACCTCTCACTGCTGTCCTTCCTGTGGTCTGCTGTCTGGCTGCTGGGAAGTGAGCCACTTTGCTTTACCATGGGCTTCTGCCAGCACTGTTCCTGCCATACAGCCAGTTGGGATGGACTGAAACCTTGGCAAGTGTGAGCCAAATTGCTCCTCTGTTAAGCTGTGTGAGGAATTTTTGTCCCACTAGTGGCACAACTGACCAATACGTGGTCCAAATATTAAGCACTGATTTACACTGATTTTAGAGTTTGCATCAGCAGGGAAATTGAAAGATAACAGGCAGAGGTAGGATGAAAAATCAAGAAAGTGAAGTGTTCTGGAAGCCAAATGGAAAGGTGTTTGAAAGAAAAGGGAGTGAGTGACGATTTGGTAAGGACTGAAAATGGGTTAGACTCAGCACTGTAGCAGTTATTGGTGGCAGTCTTCGCAAGTGAGGGTGTAAATGTTGATTTGAGTGAGGGGTGTAAATGTTGATTAGAGTCAGGGCAAGAGAGGGGAAGAACTGCAGTGAGTGTGTAGGGTGACATGTGTATGTGCTGATGGGAAAGCTAATGATAATAGGGCAGTACATGGAAGGAAAGTGAGTTAGCAAGCTTTTGGCTACATAGGTACATTTTATATTTACATCATGATCATACTCAACAATGACAGTTTGTACCAGTATATGACATGACTTGATTCTCATTTTTTCCCATTCCCCTACCCACCCTGCAACTACCACCCACTATATACATAAGCTTTGTTTTCCTTTATTTTGTTACCATCACAATTTTTTCTTTTCCCTCATTACCCACCCCTACCCACATTTCCCTCTGAATATTTTCTACTTTACAATATATAACATACATTCTAAAGCTCATTTACATTTTCAGTTTCTCATATCCAATAAAAGATATGGCATTTACACATCTGTGACCCATTTATTTCACTTATGAGCATGTCCTGAAGATACATCCATTTGAGTATGAATGACTTAAACTTGTTACTCTTTATGGCCATACTCCATTTTATGGAAGAATCACTTTTTTTTTTAAAGGGTGAGAGATACTGCAGCATGCTTTATGCTGATGGGATTTAGAGCAGGAGGGGGGACAGGAACACCTGATAATATAAAATGCGTGCCTTTTAATAGTTTTGGGTTATCAATATGACTATGGTTTTGAGTCATCTGTATTCCTATTGCATTGATCCTGATTCGCTGAGAAGACAGAAATGAGTCTTAGTCTTTCCTACTTCCTGAAGTAAATGAACAGGTAGAAACTAGTTTTAAACAATCATAGCATTTTTCTTTTCTTTAAATCCCTGTGGTTATTCGGAAAATCAGCTTTTCAGTGATTTTTCTTTGTGTTTATGCAGATATTGCGATTCATATGCCTGAAGTATCTGTCTGCCTGTTACTGGTGCAGCTCTAGTACTGAGCTCCAACTTTGGCTCATAGAAAGTACTCAATAAATATTTGTTAAACAGATAATTAGGAAATTGATGGAACTACAGACGTTTTGAGATGATAGAGTGAAAATAAATGAGTATTCCTCTTTTTCTAGGCTTTGTGTTACTCTTGGGCTAGTTTTTTTTCCCCTCTTCGGTACTCAAAATCTAACTCAGGACATTGCACTTGCCAGACAGATGAGGAGCCACTGAGCTCCATCCTCGGCCTGTTTTTTATAAAATCCTGATTAGGAGTTTAATATTAGAAGAATATTGCTGAAGATGAACCTACCATAGATATGTGCATTAATTTACAGGCTCTCCTCCTCTGTTCTGCTGTTCTTTTTTTTTTTTTTTTTTTTTAAATGCCAGTACAGCCTGAGTGTCCCTAACTAGAAAATCTGTAAATTGAAATAATCCAGAATCTGAAACTCTTTTGAGTGCTGACATGACACTAGAAATGGAAAATTCTACATTATGAAATTCTATTTCATGCAGGAAGGAATTAAAAACATAATATAGCATCACCTTCAAGCTCTTGTGTGTATGAAGCATAAGTGAGCTTTGTTTTTAGATTTGGATACTGTCTCCTACAGATGCTGTATGTGCTGTATATCCGGATATTCCAAAGTCCCCATCCCAAGTCTGAATTACTTCAGGTGCCAAGCATTTCGATGAGGGATATTCTGCACGTATCAGGCTGTTTGATGAGTATGGCTATTTGTTACTATCATGCTGTTTGATTGTCATTACTGTATTTTGAAAACAGTTAGTGTGTTGACTCTAGCTTTGTTTTTTTTTTTTTTATTTTTATTTTTGGTACTGGGGATCAAATTCATAACTGAGCTTGTAAGGCAGTGCTGAAATGACTAGGGTAACTCCATGGCCCTGTTCTTTTTATTTAAGATTGTTTTAAATACTTGGTTTTTTTTTTTTGGTGGTTCTATACAATTTTTAGGCTTTTTTCTAATCTGTGAAAAATGTCATTGGAATTTGGTAGAGATTGCATCAGATCTATAGATGACTTTGGATAGTGTGGACATTGTAACAATGTGGACTCTTCCAGTCCATGGGCACATGACATTCCTATTTGTTTATGTCTCCTTTAGTTTATTTCATCAATATTTCATACTTTTCACTATGTGTTTCTTTTACTTTCTTAATTTATTCCTAAGTATTTTACTTTTTGATACAAATTATTGTTGTTTTCTTTTTTGAGTAGTTATTGATATATATAGTATATATCAATTGCTTTTAATTTTTGTGAGTTGGTTTTGTGTCTTGTGGCTTTACTGAATTCATGAATTGGTGTTTTTTTTTTTTTTCTAGAGTTGTTAGAGGTATTTTATATATTATAAACAAGATAATTTTACTATTTTCATTTCCATTTCAATACATTTTAATTCTCTTTTGCCTAGTTTTGCAGGTTGTGAACTCCAGTACTCCATTAATACAAATTGTGAGAATGTTTTCTTTTTAAAGTGGTACTGAGGATTGAACTAACGACCTTGCAATTGCAATACAGGTGACAGTGCCACTGAGCTAAATCCCTAACCCTAAATTAAAAGATTATCTTTGTCTTGTTCCTGATTTTAGAAGAAAAGCTTTCACTTTTCAACATTATGATGTCAACAGTGGTCTCATCATATGTAGTCTTCCTTATCTTGAAGTGCATTTATTTTATACCGAGTTTGATGAATTTTTAATCATGAAAGGATATTTCATTTACTTTTTCTGTATGTATTGACATAATAATGATTTTAATCCTGTGGAATATCATCCTTATTGATATGCATGTGTTCAGCATGCTAGGGATAAGTTCCACTTTATGATTTATGGTATTTTTAATGTGCTATTGAATTTAGTTTTGCTAGTATTTTGTTGTGGAGTTTTGCAACTATTAGTATATTCATAAAGGATATTGACCTGTGGCTATATTTTCTTGTAGTGTCTTTGGCTTTGATATCAGGGTAATGCTGGCCTCAAAGAACTAGTCTGGCAGTATTTTCTCTTCTTCGGTATTTTGAAAGACTTTGAGAAAGACTGGCACTAATTCTTCCTTAAATAGCTGGTCATACTTACTAATGAAACCATTAGCCCTTTGTTGAGGTTCTCATTATTGATTAAATTTTCATATGTATTGACAGGTTTCCGATTCTGTTTTTTTTTTTTTTCTTCACAGTTTACTCCTGCTAGGATGTATAATCTCTAATAATTCTTTGAATTTCTGTTGTTTAAATTATTTTATTTATTTGGAACATATTCAGAAAAGGGCATTGTCTTTAATAAATGATTTTAGGAAAACAGGATATTCACATACCAGAAAATGAAATTGTATTCCTTATTTCATAGTTTATAATAATAACTCAAATGGATGAAAGTACTGTAAATATTGCTTGAAAGAGTAGATTTTAAGTGTTCTCATAACAAAAATCTGAGCAATGAGTTGTGCCATAATAGAAGTATTAGTTGGCTTGAGTGTATTATTTGCAAGGAGACACACTCTGAACATTTTGTACACTATGTCTGTGTGCAATTTTCATTTCTCAATTAAACCCTAATGAAGCTGTGTAAAAAGAACCGTAGCCTCACTGAATGCTTATGCATTAGTGCCACATGTGATCACATTTAATGCATTTTCCATTGCGCATGTGGCTTTTTGATAACTAAACTCTTAGTCCTAGTCTCTTAATTTTCATCCCAAATATCAAGTTAGAAAAGTTGATAAATTGTGTTTTTCCTTAAGGACATTTGTCTTACAGTCTAACCTACCACTTTAGTATATTTTAGAGGCAGAATAAATAATTAAGGCATAGACTCCTGATCAAAATGGCTCAGGTTCAGATGTGTGTTCTAGTTTTCTTATCTGTGTAATGGTGCTCATATTAGTATCTACCACATAACACAGTAGAATTAAATATAAACTTGGTTTTAAGAATTACTTATTTGTAATGCTCTAGAACCTTACCTACAATATAGTTACTGCTACACATGGTAGTAGATAAGAGGAGATCTTGCTAAAAGTATATATTTTTCTAATACAAAGATTTAAAAATCAGAAGCTGGAAAGTTTGTGAAACACGTTTAAATACATAATAATTAAAATACTGACTGCAGTTAATGTTTGGAAACCAAGTCTTTTAGCTTACAGTTTAGAAATACATTTTTCAAAAAATTGTTTAAATTAACTTGATGGAAACAATACAGTTTTGTCATCTGATCTAAATTGTGAAAGCTATTTTATGATTTTCATGAATTTTTATCTTACGTTTATTTTGCTGTGTAGACATGTATCTAATAAAAAAGATGCTGCATAAACCATCGTTAGAGCTTGAATGCACTTCTGTTTTTGCTTGAGGTATAAATGTTATTTCTGGCTGTGTCCTTCATACTTAGCTCTTCTTACAACAAATGGAAACTCCTTAGTTGTACCTAAGGGAATAGTTAATCCACGATGGACATATGGTAGACAAAAGCTGAGTCTGGTAAATGAAATAAAATTATAAATGCCAATATGTGAATGCTTGCAAAGTCTGACAAATATAGACAGATGAAGTAGTTGAGATAAGCAGATTTTTGTGCAGCACAATTCTATGTGGAATGTTTGTGTTGTTCAGCATATACAGTTTTGATTAAGAGATGTGCGTAAAGTATATCCTTTTTTTATTGTTGTGACTTATATGCCAACAATAGAGGCTGATAATCTCACATTTTTGGAAAGTGGCTATTCTTTCGATTGGAAGCAGCTAATTAGTGTTAACCCAGAACAGCTCTTGGGCTTTGTGGATTTGAGTGTTCTGTGGTTGCATTGCTCCAGCAAAAGGTTAAGTATTAATGGAAAATGGTCACAGCCATTTTACTTAAAGAAAACATGTTACTTGTAAGTTTTCTTTTGATTTCACTTTTACAGTTACATCGAATGTCTTCTTTCATTTGGCCATCCATAAAGCAAATATTGTTGCACATGCAGTGGATAATAAGTCTTTTTACCACTACTTGTGTGGTATGTCACAGACCATTAACTGCAAGCAACCACCTGACTTGAGGGAAGCCTGGAAGCATCATTATAGTGAAATAAGCTTTTATTTAGGTATCATTGCAGTACATTGATTTATAGAAATGTCACAGATTGTTACTGTGAAAATATATTCTCACTGTCATTCAGGGAATAGTAGAGGTTAACTGCTGTAGACTATAAAGAGATGTATTGCTAACAGTGGAAAAAAAGAATAAATATTGTAGTTTGTGTTTTGTCTGATAATTACTTTTAAAGAATTACTGAATAATTAGACTATCTGAGGCAATTCTTTAGAAAACGTTGCCTTTTCTGTGATTTCATAGGTATATTAAAGGTATGTTCTAAGTTCTTCATAATTTGATGTACACTTTAAGCAGCAAGTGAGGAATAGCAAAAATGTAGCTGATTAACATAGGCAATGTTCAAGCACTATTTTCTCTGTAAGTATCTTGCTACTTCTTAAGAACATGTGCATACGTCCTGCTTTCAGAAAACTTAAAAGTCTTGATGTTTTTGTCCATTGCGCTCATTTTTCATAGTAAAATTACAAATGAAATACATTTAATTTAGTTTTATTATAGGCAAAGAAAAATTGTCAGCTAAAGATTAAGAAATAGAACTTAGAACTGCAAAGTTGGAGTTTGGATAGTAAGTGGAAGTATTGAGTTTCAGGAATTATTTTATATTTTAAAAGATGACCTAATCAGAGTGAATGAGACAAAAAAAATCTTAAACTTTTGATTCATTAAGTGAAGTCAATGTCAATTATTTACTCTAACAGCTTTCATTTAAGCTGTTGTGCTATAATGTTGATTTTTCAGCTTTATTATTTAAATTATGTGATAATAAAAATATGTATAATAGCACTTGGCATATTGGTACATGTTTTTCCCCACTAATGTTTTAGCTAGCTTGCTGTTCTTTTGGGCTGGTGCTGAGTTTTTCATGTGTAATGATGAAATGATATCCCCTATTACAAAGCATCTGTGATGTGCTTATGGGGTGAGCTGCTTCATGCCACTCAGCAGACTGGGAACGTGAGAGAGCCAGTGGGGGACAAGGTGAGAGACTCGTCTTTCCATCTTGTTATAGGGAAGTCTTAAACCAATGCAGAGACCTTTCCTCTACTTGGAACTTAGTGTTGTCTTTTTTTGCAGTTAAATTGTGTACACACATATCATAGCACAAAGACAGAAGGAACCTATCTTTTGTTTTACCAGTGTGGAGCTTACTGTTGCTGAAGTCCCCTAGCACATAAGGTAAGTTAGCCTTTTGGAAAAGAGACTCAGATTTCTTACACAGTATCTCAAAAAAATTCATTATACAGTTTCTTACATGTTTTGGTGTTTGTGTCCATCTTCCTAAATGAAGATCTAAATAACTAAAGAATATGAGAGTCTGTGTTATTTTACTAGAGTTATTGTAATTCAGTGCCTTAAGCAACCTCCTTATAGTTTGGGAGGCTGCAAGTCCCAAGATCAGTGCACTCCAGGGCTGGTCTACTTTTGAGTCGTCTCTCGTGAGCCTTCTCTTCCACTTGAGTATCTCCCAAGTCTTTTTACCTTTTGGTTGTAGCTTCCTGGATTTTCTTTGCCATAAACACATGCCACTTAATAGTCAAGAACAGTTTAGGAAACACTTGTGAGGAGTTCAAGACATTTGAAGAGCTCTCCTTTTGGGGACTGTGTTTTCCACAATTCCATATACTTCTGCTAATTTGAGCTGTGATTTCTTTTCTCTTTTTAACAAGTTCATTACTTGTTTTTTGTTTGTTTGTTTGTTTTTGTGGTTATGGGGAGTGAACTAGGTCTTCCCATTGTAACCTTAAAAAAAAAAACAAAAAAACAAAAAAACCCTTTTTTTTTTGTTTTAGTGAAATTCTTGCTGAGTTACCTGCACTGACTCAAACTTTGATCTTCTTCTTGCCTTTGTTTTCCAGAGTGGTGGGATTGTAGATATATACCACTATGCTTGGTTTCTCTTTTAGTATGTTTTAGAAAGAACCTCCAGGTAGAAAAATCAGAGTTTGCCTTCTTAGTTTTTCATCTCTCTAGTGATCATGTGCTTGTTCTACTTAATGTCTAATACCTGAAAATAATTGTATGTATTTCAGCCAATTTTCTAGTTGTTTAAAGGAGGAGGGAAGTCTTGATCTAGTTATTCTAACTGAAAACAGTAATATCTTAAGATATTAAGTCTTCAAATATAAATACCTTCAAAAGATTTTATATTTTCAGATTTGCATATGATGTGAAGTGTAGGCTGCAGTGTATAACTCATAAGTAGAGTATGCTTAACATTTGTGTGGCTCTAGGTTTAATCTTTAGTCTCAAAACAAAAAGATTATAACATATAATTTACATAAATTATGTACTTTATATTTTGGGCTACTTGTTTTCATGAGGAGAATTTCCAAACATAGAAACAATTTGAAAAAGTTAACTTCAGATCAAAAATTCTGAATATTTGAGTCATGAGATTGAGCTGTCTTCTAATATTATATGAATCGTGATTTAATGTAAAGAGGAAAGAGGATGTTAATAATGATTATAAAATGCACTCAAGCCTTTCTTTGTTTTAGAGCCAGACCCTGAAAGCTCAAACCTCTAAAGTACGTGTTACTGCCTTTGCACCAGGTTAACTAGCCAGAGTAAAAATACTCTCATTAGTCATAATTTTGAAAGTAAGGGTTACCAAGACTGAAATTACTGATAAAGTATTTTAAAGGTCAACCAAATGTTTTGATTAACTTTGCTGAATAATACGAGAATTATTTCATCAGTGTATTATTTTATTTAGTAGACATCTCTGGAGGGTCTGCTTTGTCTAGAATCATATAAAATACTGAGAACTCAGAAAGAGAAAGACATTATCCTACTCTGAAGGACTTGATAGTTTGTAAGGTATTGCCATCATATTATGAAGAAGGTTTTACTTACAGGATAAAAAGGGACAGTGGCAAGTACATAGGCAGGGGAATAGGGGGTATTAAATGGGGGCCAAGGTAAAAGTTGAATACCATGAAAATGGTGCAAAACAAAAGTTAGGTCCTAGACTTAGATGAAGCATTGTTTGAGGTCTGAAAGCATGGAATGTGTTTCCACGTGGTTCTTTATTGTATGAAAAGTCTTTTTAGAGATTGTTCTTCAAGGATATGTTCTTATTAGTTCACAAATCCCATTGGATTAGATGAGATCAGGTCAGAACCTTAAGTGGAGAAGTCAATGAGTTCTCCAATAAAGCTTTTTCACTGAATCTTTATGAAAGTCTCCTCATGTTGAAACTAAGCAGTTAGGTACATTTTTTTCATTTTAAAACATTTTCTCAAGTTTAAATTTCCAGAGATGAACTTGATAGTAATATAACAAACATAAAAACAAGTTGATATTATCAGTGTGTCATTTTAAATCTCTTTTGTTTTTAACCTAAATTTAATGATTTTTTTCTTTGTACTTTATTGCTGTAACATCAGCAAGTTTCGAGGAGAATGGAAAGGAGGAGTCATGCTTCAAAGTGCTTAACCCTATGAGGAGAACCACTGGTGTATTGTTTAGAACTGACCTTGGTCCAGAGTGTGATTACTATACTGTCAGATTTTTGTTGCCACAGAATTCTGCATCAGAGTTAAATTAAACCAAAAATATTGCCAAGACCTATAAAAGCCAAGAACTTTGCCAGAGGTTAAAAGTTTCTGTTAAATCTTCCTATAATGCTCAAATTGGCAAGATCTTTAAAATAGTATGTGAACCAAATTTGGCTTTCAATAGGAGTTCTTCTTCCTTAATTGTATGTACGCACTTACCCACATGCAAATGTAGACACAAACACACACACATACTTACAACTTTGAAGCAAGATCATGAATCTTTTCATGATGCTAAGAGATTCAATTTGCTAATGTTGGAGTCTCGGAACATATCTGTATTAAATTACTGTGTAGGATTTCAGGCAAGCAGTATTTGTTGATTTAGTTAAGGATTCAGTCCTTAAGTAAAATCATCCAGTGGGACTTAATAAGTTACAGAATCAATTGTCTGGTTGCTAATTTGATAAAATTAAGATTTTTTTAAAAATTTGACCAGTAAAAAATGTTTTTATTTTAATGTAAAGTAGATATTAATAAAGAAAATATAAAAATGGCCCTATAAAAATAAATATTCATTACAAATTATTAAAGAATAATGATGGCAAAATACATTGTATATCATGATCTTAATATATTTTCATTTGCTAATCATTTTTTAATGTACTTTTTTGTATAAAACATTTTAATTATTAACAAAGTATCTCATGCTCAGTATAATTTTGAACAATTTCTTCCTATTTTACAATATCTTTTATTCAGTTTGGTTGTTATTTATATTTTCAGTTTCTCACACCAGAGAAACAATGTGCTATTTACATGTGTTTATTTGATTTATTTCACTTAAGAATATGTTCTTGAGGTGCATCCATTTATCTAGAAATGTCTCAAGTTTATCTGTTATGGCTGAGTAGTACTCCGTTTTATAAAAAAACACATCTTTTTAATTGATTCATCAGTTGATATGCATTTGAGTTATTTCCAAAATTTAGTGATTACAAACTGTGCCACAATAAACACGTGTGGCATATATCACTGTGAGACATGAAAAATCAAATAAGCACTAATACAATTGTAGTAGGGCAGCTCAGTATCCATTGTCACAAATAGATCAACTAGACAAAAAAAAGAGATATTAGAACTGAACCAAACCTATAAACAAATGCATTTAGTGGATGTCCACCAGTCATTCCACCCCAGGACATCAGAATGCACAGTCAGCTGCAAAATACACCACATACTAGTCCATAGAACAGGCTTAAGTAAATGCAAAGGAACTGAAATCATCCCATGCAGATTATCACATCACTGTGCAATGAAATTGGAAATCAGTAGCAAAAGAGATCACAAAAACTGCATGAACACACATGGAAATTAACACTCCTGAATAACCAGTGGGTCACAGATGAAATTAAAGAAAAAAAAAACATATGCAATTAAATGATGTTATGCTGATATAGCATAACATATTGGACTCTATGGGATGCAATGAAAGTGGTCCTATGAGAGAAATTTATAGTGGTGAACTCTCACATCAGGAAAACAATGAGCTCACACAACCTAATGATGAACCTCAAATGTCTAGAAAAATGAACACAAAGCTCCTAAAGAAGGAAATTATAAAAATCAAGGCAGAAATTAATGAATTGAGACTAAGTAAATAATACAAAATATCAGTGAATGAAAGATCAAAAGATTAAATAAAATCGATAAACCCTTAGCCAACCTTATCAAAAAATAAAAAAGATGGGCCGGGGATTTAGCTCAGTGGTTCCGGCACCTGCCTTTCCATTGCAAGGACCCGGGTTCGATCCTCGGTAACCATATACCATACTGGGGGTGGAGACTCAGCCCCAGCAGCAATCAGAACCACATACCACAGTGCGGAGCGTGGTGGCTCACGCCTGTAATCCCAGCACTTGGGAGGCAGAGGCAGGAGGATTGCTGATGTGAGTTTGAGTCTCAGCTCAGGGCCAGCCTGAACTATAAAGTGAGACCCTGTCTCAAAAAAAAAAAAAGACTAAAATTTATGTAGTTAGGAATGAAAGGGGAAAATCTACAAATGATCCTGTAGAAATCCAGAAGATTATCAATATCTACTTTAAAAACCTATCCTCTAATAAGACAGAAAACAGAAGAAATGGACAGATTCCAACATACATATGAATTATCAAAGTTAAATCAAGATATAAAAATTTTAAATAACCCAATTTCAGTCAATAAAATTGAAAAATGTAATTAAAAAATTAACCAACAAAGAAAAGCTAAGGCTCTAAAGGATTCACTGCTGAATTCTACAAGAAATTTAGAGAAGATATAATGCTGTTACCCTTCAAGCTCTTCATTGAACTTGAAAAGGAAGCAATACTCCAGAAGCATTGCTGGAAGCAAGTATTATCCTGATATCAAAGCCAGATAAGATACTATTAAAAAAGAGAACACAGGCAATCTCCCTAATGAATATAGATGCGAAAGTCCTTAGTAAGATAATGGCAAGCAGAATGTAGCAAATCATCGAAAAGGCTGAAATAGGGCCAGGGATATAGCTCAGTGGTTCCGGCACCTATCTTGTAAGCACAAGGGCCTGGGTTCAATCCCTGGTAACCACATACCAATCCTGGGCCTGGAGACTCACCCCAGCAGCAACCAGTACCACATACCACAGTGCTGGGCATGGTGGCTCATGCCTGTAATCCCAGCACTCGGGAGGCAGAGGCAGGAGGATTGTGATGTGAGTTTGAAGCT
This sequence comes from Petromus typicus, assembly GCA_004026965.1. Taxonomy (NCBI): domain Eukaryota; kingdom Metazoa; phylum Chordata; class Mammalia; order Rodentia; family Petromuridae; genus Petromus; species Petromus typicus. Next base: position 145,694 of record PVIR01000635.1, on the reverse strand, counting down.
TAGCTCAGGGCCAGCCTGAACTACAAAGCAAGACCCTGTCTCAAAAAAATAAATAAATAAATAAATAAATAAAAATAAATAAATAAAGGCTGAAATAAGTAGTGTACCTCAAAGAATGTTTTAAAATATTGTACTTCAGTGTGCATATCAAAGAATGTTTCTTGTTTGGTTTTGATGCCAACAAATAATACTGTGAAGAAACCAAGTGGAAGGATTGTTCCAAGGAAGGAGAGTATTTCAGAGAATTTTACAAGGAAAGAAAAATTGTTTTAGTTGCTGATAATAAGTAAATAAACAGAGGTTCAATATTTACTATTGGATTTTTACAACTATTTACTTTTGATATTAGTAATTTTGGTGAAACAAATAGGGTGGGAGGAAGGAACTATAATTTTTTCAGTTAGATATTTTAAAGATAGGAGAAATATGTGTACTGATAAAAATGGAGTACACACAGAGGATTTGGCTTTTAGTTAGATCGCTTATTGCATCCACGGTAATTAGTATAGACACCTGCCTAGGGTGAAAGACCTCTGTTCCATTTTCTTAGTAAAATAGAAAATATAGTCTTTATTGTTGATTGAATTGTGTCCTTTCAAAAGATATGTTTTGATCTTAGCCTCTAGGTCTTGGAAATGTGTCCCTTGAAAATAGGGCCTTGGCAGATGTAATCAAGTTAAAATCTTTGTTCTTAATAGGCCCTAAATCAAATGATTCTGAGAAAGAAACTTCAGCAGTGGCATGGACTCTTTAGAAAGCCAGATGAAAAAGTAGATGAGAGTGATGCCATCTCTACTCAGAGAATGCAAGATTTGTTGGTGACCGCAAGTGGCCAGGAAGGCAAGGAAGTGTTCTTCCCAACAGCTTTCAGAGAGAGCTTGGCCCTGTGAATACCATGGTTTCTAACTGCAGTCTCTGGAGCTGTGAAACTGCTGTTTTGTTTTGTTTTTTTAATTCAAATCTTTATTGGTACATTATGAATACACATCATCATCACATTCAACATTGAGAGTTTGTACCAGAATATGACATGACTTGATTCTCGTTTTTTTTTTTTTTTTTCCTTGAGCCTGCTGTTTTAAGCCACCCAGTGTGCTGTACTTAGTTTGGACAGCCCTGGGAAACTAATGCAGTCTTTAACTCACAATGAGAATGATTAGAGACTTGATGCTTTGATCTTTTCATAGATATTTCAGATTTGTTGTTCTCAGACCCATGACTTCATATAATAGTGAGCTTCCTGACACTTGCATTGGCTGGTGAGGATAATGCTTTTAGCCCATTTTTAGTGGATGGATCTTGGCTTAGAGATTCCCAACCTTATGCTAGATAATGGTAGTGAACCTTTGGCACATGAGCCATAGCGGGTTGTATGTATCACTGAAAGCTCTAAAAGGTTTGCTATCACTGCACTGAAGTTCTAGTTTTTATACCTTTTTTTTTGGGGGGGGGGATACAGGGTCTTGCTTTGTAGTTCAGGCTGGCCCTGAGCTTACTTTGTAGCCTAGGCGAGCCTCGAACTCACAGCAGTCCTCCTGCCTCTGCCTCCCAAGTCCTGGGATTACAGACATGAGCCACCACACCTGGCATTGTTGTATGTGGTTACCTGGGATCGAACCCAGGCCCTTACACTTGCAAGCAGGCGCCGGAACCACTGAGGTAAATCCTTGGTCCATATTTTTTACACCTTTCTGCATCAAGGCTGTTATATCTTCCAGGTCTGTTTTAGAAAAGCTGACTGTGGTATTTAGAAAACTAACCCCCATTCCTTCCCTTGTGGACCACTTTCAAATCAGCTAATGATTATTGCTCTTTGCTTCCTTTTTTTCTTATAAATAGAAAACAGAGCTGATCCTACGCTGGCATAGTAAAACAACAATATAACATTTTAGTATCATTTCATGTTTCATAATTCATATTTAAAAGCTTTGTCTTCTTGTCTTTATCTCTTAAATATATCATTAATTTATTTCATTAATTAGAACATAGTATATTCTACTTTTTTCACATTTATCTATTTCCCTTTTCCATCCGTTTCATTATCTTTTGTAGATCAATTAACATTGTTAAAGATTTTTTTCTAATTGTGTTTTTTATTTTGTAGTTATTGCCAGTCTAATTTTAAACATAGTAAAAGTTATTATCCTTAAAAGTTAGATATTTAATGTTAGTATTAAGCTATTTAATATTTACTTGAGAATATCTCTAGCAACATAATCTTTCTACCCAGCTTACACAAGTATCTGTATATTTAACTCTACACTTCTTGATCTTCAGGTTTTCTTTCAATTTTATATTTTTATGTTAGATTATTGTTTATTTTATCTTGTTCTTACAGTGTGCTTTATTCATAGTCACATTTCACTGAGTTTTTGGCCGCTATATTTTGCATCCATTAAATTCTTTTATGGACTTTTTGTTTTGTCTTATTTATTATATTAGGCATTTATTCACAAAACTAATATTAGGTGGTAAACCTTCATCTTTATTGAGTAACACTCAATATTTTGCCAACATTGTAATAAATCTTTGTTTTTAATTTTTCTATAACTATGTGATTTGTAATATTATTCTATTGTGTTTTGATATTTAATGTTGAAAATGAAGAATTGAAAGCTAAAAGGGGACAATGTTGAGATTGTAACAAAAAAGTAAGGAAACAAATTTTATATATATGGGGGGGGTGGTAGGGTGGGTGGGGCTATGGGAAAAAATGAGAATTAAGTTGTGTCTTATACTGGTACAAATCCCCATTATGGAGTGCAATCATGATGTGTATATTTAATGTATCAATAAAGATAATTAAAAAAAAAAAAGAATTGAAAGCTAACATTAGCATTCTGTGTCTTTTTCCCTATTATTTGAGTTTGTAGATTTAACTAACTTTAGAGTATTGGAAACTTGTGTTGCTTACATGATGGTGATAGTGATAATCAGTTAAGGTACTGAGGATGCAAACAAGGCCTTTGCAGTGAGCTGCATCCACAAACCTTATTTTAAAAGTTTTTTAAATTTTTGAGACAGGGCCTCGCTTTGTAGTTCAGGCTGGCCTTGAACTTGCTATGTGGCCCACACTAGCCTCTAATTCAGCAATCCTTCTGCCTTTGCCTCCCAAGTGCTGGGATTACAGGCATGAGCCACCACGCCTAGCATTATGGTATGTGGTTATCCAGTGCTGGGTTTACAGGAGTGAGTCACTACACCCTGCAGTGTGGTATATGGTTACCAGGGATCAAAATCAGGACCTTGTGCTTGCCAGGCAGATGCAGGAACCGCTGAGCTAAATCCCTGGCCCTTTAAAAAAAGTTTTTGACCTAACCTGTTTTGCAGCAGGTTTAGAATGTCTGTTTTAGTATTTAAGTCTCTTATCCACTTTGATTTTAGCTTGGTACACAGTGAAAGAGCTTAGGTCTACCTTTAGTCTTTGGCAAGTTAAAACCCAGTTTTTCCAGCACCATTTATTAAAAAGGATATCTTTCCTCCATTGAGGATTTTTGGCTCCTTTGTCAAAGATGAGGTGACTCAGTGTATCTGGAGTGGTTTCTAGATCTTCTAATCTACTCCATTGATCCTCATGAGGGTCTGTTACTTTGCCAGTACCAGGCAGCTTGTATCACTGTGGCTTTATAGTGTAGTTTCAGGTTCAGAGTTGTAATACCCCCCACCATGTCCCTGTTGCTTAGAATTGCTTTTGCTATTGTAGGTCTTTTGTGGTTCTAGACGAAAGTTTGGATTTTTTTCTCTAGATCTGTGAAATACGCTGTTGGGATTTCAATAGGGATTGCACTGAATCTATATAGTAGTTTTGGGAGTATAGCCATTTTGACGATATTGGTTCTTCCTGCCCAGGAGCAAGGTGTGTCTTTCTATTTTTTGATATCATCTTCTATCTTCTTTCTCAGAGTGCTGTGGTTTTCAGAGTAGAGGTCTTTCACCTCCTTTGTTAGATTGATTCCTAGGTATTTTATTCTTTTGGGTGCTACTGTGAAAGGGGCTCACTCCCCAATTTCTGTCTTGGTGGGTCTATTGTTTGTGTATACAAAGGCTATTGATTTCTGAATGTTGACTTTGTAACCAGCTATGCGACTAAGTTTGGCGATTAGGTCCAGCAGTTTTTTAATTGAGTTTTTAGGATAGAGTGTCATATCATCAGCAAATAATGACAGTTTAACTTCTTCTTTTCCTATCTTTACTCCTTTTATTTCTTTCTCTTGCCTAATTGCTATAGCTAATATTTCCAGAACTATATTGAACAGAAGTGGTGAGAGAGGACATCCTTGTCTTGTTCCTGATCTTAGTGTGAAAGGTTTCAATTTTTGACCATTTAGTATGATACTGGCTGATGGTTTTTCGTAGATAGCTTTTATTAGTTTGAGATACAGACCATCTATTCCGATCTTCTGTAGGGTTTTGAACATAAATGGGTGTTGTATTTTGTCAAATGCTTTTTCTGCATCAATTGAGATGACCATATGATTTTTATCCTTAAGCCTGTTAATATGGTGTATAACATTTATTGATTTACGTATGTTGAACCATCCTTGCATCCCTGGGATGAATCCAATTTGGTCAGGGTGTATAATCTTTTTGATAATTCTCTGTATTCTGTTTGCCAGTATCTTATTGAGGATTTTTTCATGGATGTTCATTAGAGATATTGGCCTGCAGTTCTCTTTTTTGGTTGGATCTTTCTCTGATTTTGGAATCAGGGTAATGGTTTCTTCCAGGAATGAGTTTGGGAGTACTGCTTCCCTTTCAAATTCATTGAAGAGTTTCAGAAGTAGAGGCACTAACTCTTCTTTAAAATTTTTATAGAATTCAGCAGTAAAACCGTCAGGTCCAGGGCTTTTCTTTGTTGGCAAGTTTTTAATTACATTTTCAATTTCACGGATTGTTATTGGGCTGTTTAACATTTCTATATCTTCTTTATTCAGCTTTGGGAGTTCATATGTGTCTAGAAATCTATCCATTTCTTCCACATTTTCCAACTTTTGGCTTATATTTTGATTTCTTGGGAAGAGACAGAGTTGTTTATAGCTATTATGCCATTTTTGTCTCCCAGTTAGATTTTATGTTTTAGTTTCTGTGAAGACAATAATGTACAAAACAATATAATAAGTAATTGCTGAATAAATTAATTCCAAATTGAGAAGTCTAAAATATTATTACATTTTAACTAGAATATTAATAATATTGGTGGAGTAGCTTTCTAACATTTTAGAGTATAAGATAGCAGTATGCTTATTGCAGAACACTTTATGTATTTATATTTCATATTGAAGTATTAGCATAATTAATTCTTTAAAGTAAATCTGTAATTCATTCTAAGGTATTGATGCAGTTGGAATTATTCTCAAATTTTTCTGTAACACACACACATATACTCTATGATTTTAAAGTAGAAAATGATTAGTACATAAAAAAACCAAGAAGATGTAGAAATCAGTGAAGAAGAAGTTCATTCTAACATAACAGAACTAACCACTTGTTAATATGTAAATTTGTTCTTTTAATCTTTTTCCGTATGTACTTTTTTCAGTTAGTGTTTTTGGGCTACTTTTTCTTGTTATGAAGATTTTTTTAAAAAAAGATTTGTTTTGAAGAGCTACCTGGAATTACCATTTATTAGATTTCGTATAGTTTACCATTTTCTGTTTGTGATTATTCCTCAATTTAGAAAGTGAATTTTACAATGTCTTACAAGGAAAAATGAACCCAGAGTCAAACACAGAGTAATAGATTTCAGTAAACTGAGAAAGTAAGAGAATTGGCTGCATAGGAATGGAAAATTCTTGTTAGTCCTATAACCTGAAAAGATGTAGTGCTTATTTGTTCTAACTTCCCACAGTGTAGTCTTCTTCTGTTCTTCAGTTGGTGAATGCTCTGAAAAAGTGGGAATCAGACCTCAGAAGTTCTCTTTTTTGTTGTTCACCCACAAATAAAAGTATTCATTTTGAACTTAAGAATTTTATCAAGAAATACTGGTTGTATTTACCCTGTCTGATTAAGTTTTTATAATAGCAAAAGAAGTTATTATATGGTAGTTCATTAATACAGGGCAGCTGGCTGTCCATAGAGCTGTGGTTTGCAGTACTCTCTTTACCATATGTATTCCATGTAGGCTGCCACTTGATTTTGCTTCCTTTAGGTGTAATCTCTCATGTTTATTCTTTCAACTTCAGAAACCATATTGTATCCACAAGATACACTTCTGGGTTTTATTTTAAATAAGTACCATGTGATAGAATGTATCAAAGTTAAAATGTGTTGTCTAATAACATACAGCAATCAAGAGAGACTGTTCTCTTTTTGGCTCAGGGAAGTTGGCTGCCTGTGTTTGTCTCCTTCCAAGTCAGAACATTTGAGTCTTCTACCACACACCATTTACTCTTCAGATGTGGGCTTAAATTTTCATTAGGAGACACTGGGTAGCATTCTACATAAAGATGCTATATCTTTGAAAAAAGTACCGGAATGTGGAATTTAAAAAATCCTTAGCAGTGATTCTGAAATCCTATTTTAGAATTTTATGTAATTTAAGATTAACCAAAAAGTATAGAGTGGTCAGTTTAGTCTTAAGAAAACACAACAGAATGGCAGGTGTCTGAAAATAAGCGAAAAAAAAAAAAAAAAAAGGTGGGTATTGTTAAAACTTATCAACTGAATTCATCTATTTTAGTTTCTAAAAAAAAAAAAAAAAAAAAAAAAGAACTTGTTGGTTTAAAACTGAATGCCAAAGTTAGTTGGTATAATTTTGTTTCCTTACTTATTCCAACCTCTTCCCCACCAGTGCCATTTATATCCATAGAGTTATAATTTGATATGCTAATACATCAGGACTGTGAACTGAATTCCTTCCAGTGGAGAATATTTTTGAAGTTTCAAATTAAATTCTGTCTACAAGATCTCTTCTTAGGCCCTAAAGTTTACTGATCACTCTTTTGTGCTTCTGTAAGAGTTGGTAAAAATTGATTACATTTTTCATATAGTCTTAGATTAATTCAAGAATAGATTTTATTTTACTTACTTATTTATTTATTTATTTATTTTTTTTGTGGTACTAGGAATCAAACTTGTGATGTTGCACTTGCAAGGCAGGCACGATGCCACTGAGCTAAATTCCTGACCTAGGATTTTCTTGTTTCAAAAGTAGATATATTAGAATTTATCTTTAATTGTACTTTTTCCTTAAGCATATTTTATTTTAAAGAAAGCATTTCTGGAAGTAATCTTTTTATTTCTTGGCATATTAGGTTAGTAGCACCATCTTTTAAGAGTTTGTTACATTATCAGTTAATATTAAAATCTAAGGATATTTTATAATTGACAAAAATTATATCAGTTTTAGTGGCATTAGTGTTGGACTCATATTGTGAATGTTTGCAGTTTTCTCCTACAGTTTAAGTATCTGTTGATTTGTTTATTTATTCATGAGCCCTGTTATGTACCAAGCACAGTGGTAGGAGAGACCACAGACAGTGTTGTCCTAGAGTGATGTACTTGGAACAGGGGGCATCCAGGAAGAAGTTGTCAAGAAAGATTTTACTGAGCTGTCATAAATAGGGGTTATTAAGGGAGTGGCAGGAGTGTTCCAAAAAGAGATAATGAGGAAAGACAGTTGGAGAAGTAGAAAACCAAGGAAAGCTTTAAAAGTTGAGACATTGTCTGAAATAGTGAGAATTTACATACATTTGCTACAGCTGAAGCCCAGGGAAGGAAGAGTCAAGAAACAAAAAGACCCCTAAAGACTTTCCAGATATAGAGCAAAGCTTAGAAAACTACAACTCATAACTTGTTTTTGCATGATCTGCTATGTAAGAATGGTTTTGCATTTAAAAAACAGTTGGAAAAAGTCAAAGGATAATAATTCATGATCCTTGAACGTTATATGGAAATTAAAATTGAGTGTCCAAAAATAGTTTTTGTTGAAACAGAACCACACTTACCTGTTTACATCTTATCTGTGGCTGTTTTTTCTCTAAAATGGCAGAGTTGAGTAGTTACTTCAAAGAATGTTGGATATACAAAACCTAAAATACTTATTGCCTGGCCCTTTGCAGAAATCATGTGCAGATACTTGGTCTAAATTTACCCGTTAAAACTGGAGATAATTGAATGAAAAAGCACTTCTTATGGTTGCTGTCTGCTTGTATAAGGCTAAAGGTGCAAAGATGAAAAGGGGTGTCTTCCACAAACACTATTCAGCAGGAAGTTCAAATATTTAACAGTAGAAACAAGGAACTTGTAGAAGTAAGTAGGATGTTACATAACAATCAAAGGATAAGTTCGCTAAAAGGAATAACAATTCTAAATTTGTATAAACCCACCAGCAGAATGGCAAAAATACAAGAAAAACTAACAGACTTTGAAGGAGAAATAGGAGATGCATCGCTGCACTCCTTATAGGCTGCGAGGGGGGTGCAGGTGCATCGGCAGTGAGACAGAAGGAATGAGTGCATTGGATAGCTGTGATTTTACTTTTACAGAATATCCAATCTGACTGCAGCAGAATGGCTTCCTGTGAGAAAGTGTATTTCTGACCTAGAAGAGAAGAATTAACACATTTAAAAGGATTGAATATTTTTTTGTGATGGAATTCAATTAGAAAGCATAGTAAGAAAAAGTCTGTAATATCCCTAATGTTCAGAAATTGACCTGCTCACTTCTAAATAGGTTGAGACAGATAGTCACAAAACTTATTTTGAATTGAACAAATATGAAAATACCACATATCAATAGTTTATAATGTGTCACTGAAAACAGTATTTAAAGAAAAATTTTTAGTGTTATTACATCTTTATATTAGAAAACTCAGAATCAGTGATCTAAGCTTCCACCTTAAGAAAATACAGAATGAAAATAAAATTAAAGTCAAAAGAAGCAGAAAGAAGGAAAAAGTAAAGGTTAAGAGTAGAAATTTAAGTGGTGCATCCTTGTAATTTTGGCACTTAGGAAGCTGAGGAAGGAGGATTGCTATGAATTTAGGGCTGATCTGGGCTCAAATTTGACATACCAAGACCCTGTCCTAACAGAACAAAAAAAGTAAAACAAAACAAAATATATGGAAATTTAAAAATATAATGAAGTCAGGGAAACTAAAAGCTGTTGCTTTGGCATGGTCAATGAAACTGATAAGCTCCTAGCCAAATGAAAAGAGAGCAGATACAAATTATGTTACTCAGGATAACAGATGAGAAATTATTATAAATCCTTTCAGCATTAGAAGAGAATATTGGAGTATTATGAAAAAAATTATCCCCATTAATTAGATAATTTAGATTAAATGAACAAATTCCTTTAAAGACATAACTATGAAAGTTTGTTCAAGAAGAAACAGATGATAATAATATCTGAATACTGCTGTATTTATGAAAAATTAAATTCATATTTTAAATACTTCTGTAAAGAAACTTACAGGTCTGGGTAATTTTATTAGTAAATTTTACCAGAACTTATGGGAGATACAATAGCATTTGAATTTACTTTTACCAGTCATCTTTAACACTATTCTTAAGGTCCTAGCTATTATAAAATAGCAAGAAAGAGATATATAAGACTTACAGAGTGAAAAAGATATAAACTATAGGATTCCTGGGTGATATAATCAGCTGTGTACAAATCCTATATGGAAAGAAACATAAAACAAGGCCTAAATGAAAGCGACTACCATGTTCAAGAACACAAGCCTCAATATTATATAGATGTCCTCTGTACCCCATTGTTTTTAGGATAGAATATCGCTATGCATTCCAGACTGGCCTTGAAATCACTTTATAGCCCAGGCTAGCCTTGAATTCTTGGAGAGCCTCTTGTGTCAGCCTTCAAAGTACTGAGATTACAAGCCTGTGTCAGCACACTCCACTATAAAGATGTTAGTTCTTTTCATTGATGTAGAGTAATTTCAGTCAAATGGTATTTCAGAAAAAACTCTCAGTTTCAAAGGTTTAGTCCACAGTCACTTGGATCCTTTGCTTCTAGGTCCAGGGACAAAAGAAATGGTGGAAATGTGTGGCAGAAGTGAGCTGCTCTCCTCATGGGACCAGAAAGCAGAGTGTGACAGAGGAGAGGTAACCAGAAAGGAACATTTACCAGGCTAGTTACCAAAACATTATACCCAGCTTATGATAAAGACAATATAAAATTCACCCAAAGGAACAGAATTGAGACACTGGAAATAAATCCTCATGTGAATGAAACTTTATTATAATAATGGTGATGAGACTCAGGGTTGTAGCTCAGAGGTGCTACCCTACCTACAAGTTTAAGGTCCTGAGTTTAATCCTCAAGTTGTGCAGAAAAAGAAAAAAATAAAAAAGATGATGTATAAGATCTTTGGGAAAAGAGCTGTTTAAAATATAATCGTGAGATTATTGTTTATCTTTATAGGGTAAAAGGAAATGGATCTCTCAGTTACTCCATACATAAAAGTCAAACAATCTAATAAAGGCTGCACTGTTAACACAACATTTCAGAACAAGAGGAAGAGGAGGAAGAAATATAGGAAGAAGAGGAGGATCCTTTTTACATTGGGTATATAAGTATTTCTTAAACAGGGCATAATTACTAAATTTGTGTTGAATATGTCCATCTCATAAATAAATGCATTCATTTTTATGAAATGACACACTAAACTGTTAAAAAAGACAAACTAGGAACTGGGAAAAGGTATGCATAAAACAACTGACAAAAGATTGGTATATTTTTATAAATCTACAAAAGAAAAGGAACTCATTAAAAATAGATAAATTTCAAATGGAATTTCAGGAAACAAGAAAGACAAATAGCCTCAAAACATATGAAAATAAGTGTGATCTCATCACTATAATCAAGGAAATGCAAAATAAGACCATATGAAATAATGACAAATGCTGACTAGATTGGCAAAAATAAAAAACCCAAGAATAAAAAGTTATGAAGATATAGTTTGAAACTTTAGGAACTTAAATTCACTGCTAGGTTGATAAAAGCAGTTCAGTGTTACTCTGTAAAGTCGAGCAATCAAATAGCACGAGTTAGCAGTTCTACTCTGACATACCTTAGAGGTTATGAGGTGACATGTTAAAAATATACACAGCTTTATTGTTGATAGTAACTAGCAGACAAACTTGAATGTCCATCAGTGGGAGAAAAGATGTCTAGATTGTGGTGAATCCATATGAAGTGTGGTAGAGCAATCAAAAGGAATGAACTACATTTCATCTGGATGACACATACAAAACAGTATTATGTGAGAAATGCCAGTCCCAGGCCACTATACATTCAAAGAGAAAGGGATGAGGTAGTTAAGAATGTGGACTCCAGAGCTAAAATGCCTAGAGTTTAGTTTTGGATCTGTCCCTTACTGGATGTGTGGTCTTACTCAAGTCATTTATCTTTTCTGCACTTGCATCCTCTCATCTGTCAACTATAAATATAGAAAGAGTTAATAGAGACAAAGTGCGAAACAGAGAGGTGCTATGTTTAAAAGTGTTGGTTAGTACCGTGAATTCTGTTGCTGTTGTGATGATTTTCTGTTTACTTTTTACTATTTGTTTTTATTTTCGGTTGTGTTGTATTCTTCATTTCAGTATTTTTAATATATAATCTTTATTGGTAATTTTAAAATAGGGGAAAATATTAAGGATTTAAAAATCACAGTATAATTACCTAATCAAGGCAGTTCTTTCTTAGGGCTTCTGTTCTTTGCAAGATGACCGGATTTGCTAATGTCCAGAAGAACAAATACACTTCCTTTTTTTCATGCAAGTGTATGTATGAATGGTATAAATGAACTTGGGTCATAAGATATACCTACTGTACAGAAAGTTTCCAATAAACCTCTGTAGTTTCTGTAGTAGTAACCTGCAAGTATAAATTGTCTAGCAAAAATTCCTGTGAGAAATCCACAAAACGTGAATTAAAATAAAGAAAGTTTATTAATTTTCTAGTTCCTGTAGGCTTTTTTGTTTATAGGTATATATTCATCTTTATAATTGGTAAATGACAAATTATAGAAAACAACAAAAGTTGTAGTCAGCCACAAATATACCAGAATTTTTTTTAAGATAGTGCTGTGTCCTCATTTAGACCCATAATTTCATTTAATTGAGATTATAGAAAAATAATTCTACATTATGCATCAGCAGAAGGACTTTAGATCATCTAACGAATGGTACTTAATAAGGAGAAGACACCATATGAATTCTTTTTTTTTTTTTTTGAGACAGGGTCTCGCTTTCTGTAGTTCAGGATGGACCTGAGCTCAGCCTCAAACTCACATCACAGCAATCCTCCTGCCTCTGCCTCCCAAGTGCTGGTATTACAGGCGTGAGCCACCACACCCGGCACTGTGGTATGTGGTACTGATTGCTGCCTAGTATTATATGTGGTTACCAGGGATTGAACCTGGGCCCTTGTGCTTGCAAGACAGGCACAGAACCACTGAGCTAATTCCCGGCCCACCATATGAATTCTTACATTTTTGTCTGTCCTGTCAATCCTAATTGTTGTTGATGTTGTTTTGGTGGCTCCACAGAGTTAAGAGGATTTGCTATAATCCCCTCGAAGCCTCATAAGTTGTTTTGTAAGCAACTATACATTATAAGCACAGTACACATTGCTTAGGGAACTCTTGGAGCAGTCTGCAAAATCAGTGAAATCTGCAGCGCAAAGAAATAATGTGGACCTAGCAGAGTCAGCTGATAACTGAGAACAAAAACTCACAAAATCTATGACATAGGTAAATAAAAAAACATAATTTGATGATTAAAGGATTTATAGAGATCCTTGGGAAAGACGATAAAACCTCTGAATATTTTATAACAGCTTTAATGGGAATTTTTAATATGGTGAAGTAGACCTACAAAAGAGGATGTACAGTATATATATGGTTTAAAGGTTTATTCCTAAATTGAGATGTAAAGCACAGGGAAGTCCCCAGAGGCCTAACAGGTGCCTCCTAGAGAACTTTATCTTTCGTCTTGATCTTTTATTTTCCTTTCACTCTCTCTATATGCTTCACCAAACATTTTGTTTGCCATTTTAACTTTTATAGATGTGATAATTTATATATATTCTGTGTGTTTTTCGTGTATCACAGTTAGGAGAATCATTTTTACTCTGGTGGGAAACAGTTCTTCATTGATTTTCAGTCCTGTGTAGTATTTCTATAAAATCAAGAAGTGAAAATTATTTTAAACACAAGTGATATTCTGGTTTAAGAAGCTATGAACATTTTTCTTCACTCAGCTTTCTGAGTGGCCATTATATTGTGCATTTTTTGTTCATTTCTTTTTTGTCTTAGCTGCATGTAACAAAAGAACCAAATGAACAATACTGAAAATAATAAGCCTATTATCTCCAGGGTATTTGACTTCATGCAAACTTGACTTCATGAAAACAAAGTTCTTGAATTGTTTCTCAAAAGTATTGTGAAGTGTTTAAAAGGAAAATCTTAAGAGAAATGTTTAGAGCAAATATTGCAAGTGTCCTTATTTTGAATGCACTTACATACTTCTAAGATAAACACTTAAAACCTAAGAGAAAATGAGAAGAGCCAGGAGAAGACATTTCACAAAGAAATATAAAAACTAGCATATAGGAAAAATTTTCAGCTCCATTGTGCTCTTTAAATTTATACAGACTTTAGTTATTTGATGTTACCTTCCTAAAAAATCCGTTTGTAGAATCCAGTAATTTTCAGGCTGTTATTATTATTATTATTATTATTATTATTATTATTATTTTAAAGAAAGTTGGTTTGAGAATCTGCAAAGTCAAAATCAAGGTCAGGTAATTTTTTAATTTTCTTACCTTTGCAATTCTTCTAATATGGCATGATTTACTATGTCATCATAGAAGGACAGCATTAGAGTGTGTACACAGCAGTGTAAAATTAAACACATGCTCACAATCAAATTAATGTATTTCATCTGTCTTCAACTAATAACAATCTGTCATGTTATCTATCTGAGTAGGGGCATAAACAGTTTATTTTGTGTTTGGAGTAACTTCCTGGAGGTAGTTAATGTGACAAGTAGTTTGTTTGAATTGAGTATAACCAGATCAACACTCTAGATGTTTCCTTGATAACCTAAAAATTACTGTGAAAATCTCTCCAAGTGCTGTATTTATATTTTGCTTTTACTTCTTTTAAGCCAGGCAGCAACATTTTTTACAGTCATTTCACTGAGAATATTCTATTCCTGTTATGTGTTGACTGAAGAGCAAAAATTGTTTATACTTTTAATGCTTTTCCCCCATGGATAGGGAATAGATATTAATAATGTAATTAATTAGCATCAAATCATACTTTTCTCCTTTTTTTCAAAACATGAAGTAATGTTCTATCTGAATAAAAAACATAAATTTTGAATATATTCATACAGCACATTGAAAAAGAAATGGGAAAATGAGAACACTAAACTCTCATGCTAATGTTAAAACATAGTAGAGGCACTTCTCTTGTTTCTCAATTTTAAAATCTTAAGAAGTTTTGTCCCTTTAGTCTGATTAGCTCTGGTTATAGTATATTGTATGTATGTAGTTTATGGTCTGTCCATTGTTAGTAATGGTTGTGTTAGGTAGACACTGGAGGTTCTGAATAAGGAATCCTAAATGCCAGCAAACAAATAGGACTTAAAAAATGAAGTTAGTGTACAGTTGGCTTATTAGCATTAGTGTGCATTTTACAAGTCAAGATACACACATTTTTAAAAGCACATGTAAATCAAATTTAATACATTATTAAGGGAATTTTACTTGTCATATTTTGGCTAATGATGGATCATTTTAAACATATAAATTACATAACTGGTGTGTACAGCTGCAAGTACTTTGTAAAGGAATTTATGTAATCAAGTGCTAAGGCAAAGCATTACTGATATTTTTAGAGTGCTGATGGACTCAGTCTTTCAGTTTCTTGTTATTAATACTACAAAGTGTTAACTAGCCATATGACAGTCAACTTTTAAAAATAATAGTGACTATTTAACGTTGTTTTCATCATTTTATTTGGACTTCTAAGTAAAAGATAATTGATCGTCTCTAGTGCAGATGCCTTCTTCCTTGGAAGGCTTGGTTTGAATTGGTGATACTGTGATACTGGTGGCTAACTGGGATCTCTATCACTTCATTGTGACTGTGTGTGCGTGTGCGTGTGCGTGTGCGTGTGTGTGTGTGTGTGTGTAAATTAGAATAAAGCTTATGTATCCTCTAGGGTTATTTTGGTACCCCAGAGTGTTTGTAAATTTTGAAACAAATTTTAAGTTGTTTCAGAAGTCTCCTGACATTGTTTATGTGCTTCTCTTTTTGCTCTTCAACATCCTTTCTCTTATAAAAGGCAGAAAATTTAGTTTTCAAAGCACAAAGTCTGTTGTGCTGTTGGCTACAGCCTTCCAGTGCTTCTCATTATCATACTTCTGTAACACTCTGGGTGGTTATGTTTCTTTGTGTTCCTCAATTGTGGTCAGTTTATTTTTTTTCTCTTTCAGGTTTTGTCTGTTGTACCAATGACAAAAACATTTTTTTTTTTCCCCTCCAACCTCCTGTTTTTGGCTGATGTTTATACTTCAGGTCTTAAATCAAGCACGTTTCCCTCGTAAAGTTGTCATAATTGCTATCCTGGCTCCTGGTGTGCAACCTCTTCTACTCTGTTACTTTGCCTTTTCACCTCTTTGCATCCTCATTTCAGATATTGAATGTTGTAATTTGCTCATTTATTTACAGATTTTTCGTTCTCTTGAATGTGATGGTAAAGATCTTTATTTTGTTCTATCTATTGCTTGTTATTCTAGCACAGTACTTGACATATAATAGATGTTCATATTTATTAAACTAGTTTAATTTAAGGTATTTTTTTATCTGTTTTAAGGAAACTCTCCTTATGGTGGTAATGGTCTGTGATTTTCACAACCAAGCAGTTAGTATGAATCACCTTTAGGTTGATGAATGTGTAGGATTGTAGTGACTTTCAGAAGGAAAGAAAAATCAGCTGCCTGTGCTTCTATTTTAAAGTTTATGGCATTGATAGTGGTAGCTGAGTATACAAGATAGATTAAAAAATATGATATTTTTAACAACTTTGGGAATGCATCATTTTTTTATCATTTAATTTTCTTCTCAATAGTTATGAATTTAGAAACAGTTGTCTGTATTGGAAGTACTTTGAGTCAAATGGGAAAACTGAAGGTCTTCTAATACACATTTATATATCATAAAGATTTCACATGTATATATGTGTGTGTGTGTGTGTGTGTGTGTGTGTATGTACGTGTGTAGTTGTGTTTTTCTTTTTGCACAGGAGAATGGAAGTATGTAAGATGCATGAAAAACATAACGGTGTAGATGATTACCAATGCTCATATGTTCTTAGCTCTCATACACCAGTCTCATGCCTGGCCCTTCTTTTTCGGTGGTGATGGTGTTACTGGGTATCAAACTCCAGACTTCACACTTGTGAGTTAGGCACAGTGCCGTTAGGCTAAATCCCCAGCCTGTGGCCCTTCTAATTCACCAGCTCAGGTTCTTTTAGTTACTTTTGCACATAAACTTTTTGTAAAAAAAAAGTACATCCTTGTACCCATTATGCTGGCCTAAATTTTCCTCATCCTTTGGAGTTGTTTTATCACCTTTTCTGTGAGACCTTTCCTGTCACCCCAAGAAGTGTTTAGGTTTAAAAACTTCCATTGTCAGTACTCTTGTTGTGTCTTACACTACTTATACAGGTCAGATTTCCCACTGTTAGTTTACAGAACATGTTTAAGTAAATGCAAAGGAAATGAAGTTATGCCCTGTGTGTTATCAGACCATAGTGCCTTGAAATTGGAGCTCAGGTGAGGCTGCGGAGAAAAAGGAACCCTGTTCCACTATTGATGGGAATGTAGACTCATGCAACCTCTGTGGAAATTAGTGTGGAAATTCCTCAAAAAGCTAGGATTGGGAGGTCCCATATGACCTGGCCATCACTCTGCTAGGTATATATACAGAGAATTAAAAGATTCATATCACAGCAACATATATGCTTCCATGTTTATAGCAGCTTAGTTTGTGATTGCTAAATCTTGGAAACAACCAAAATGTTTATCAACTGGAGACTGGATAAAGACGATGTAGTTCTCTTATAGGATGAAGTATTACTCTGCCATTAAAAATGATATGATTGAGTTATCCATACTCAAATGGATATACCTTCAGGACATCTTCATAAGTGAAAAAATAAGTCACAGATGTGTAAATATAGTATCTTTTCTCTGATATGAGAAAATGAAGTTGTAAATGAGTTGTAGTATATGTAGTTGATATTGTGAAATAGAAAATATTTAAAAGGGAAGAGGGCGTAGGGGTAAATAATGAGGGGAAAAAGAATGGGACAGTAATAAAGAGAAAAGGAAACAAAGACTGTATATATGTGAGGGTGGGGGCTTGCAGGACAGGTGGAAAGGGGGAAAAATGAGAAGTCATGTCATATTCTGGTACAAACTCTCAATGTTGAATGTGATGATGATGTGTATTCATAAAATATCAATACAGATTTAAATTTAAAAAAAAAAAAGAAAAGAAATTGGAGCTCAGTAGTAGAACTCTTGACCAGTCAGATTGACAGTGAGGACTAAGTGGCACAGGGACTCAGCCTGTCTCAGTGTTTCACTATGGAGGTGTATGACACGTGCTCCTTGGAGCCTTCCCAGAATGTAGCATTTAAAAGATGGCACATGAATCGTTGGTGAGTAAACACAGGGATAAATGGTGGTAGCACCAGCTAGTGCTGATCATGTGTCTGTCCTGTAGCATGTGCCTTCCCATGTACTAGTCATTGCTCTTTTTACTTCACATGTATCTACTCATTTTGATGTACAACAACCTTTAAAATAAGTTTTTTACTGCCCCCATTTTACATGTGAGAAAGCTGAAGAAAAATAACAAGTGATTTGCCCAAGGTTCCATTGACAGGAATAGCAGGAATCAAATCTAGGCAATTGGGCTCTTGAGAGTGCATTTTTTAGTCTGTACTTTTCATTATTTTGATTGCTAAATATTACATGTATAAGCTGTTGTATATAAAATTATATAAATTCTCATGTGTATATAGGCAGTTCTACAGACTGTGGAATGACTAAATTGAGCTGATTAATGTGTGTATTGCCTTACAAATGTCATTTTCTGGTGAGGACACTTTAACATCTACTTTCTGAATAATTTTCAAGAACACAATATATTTGTGAGTAGTAAAATGAGCTAATGGTTGCTGATAAGGATCTGGAGTACAGGAACTCCTGTAACTCTTGGGAAATATATTCCTCACACCATGCTTACTTCCTCTCCAGATGAACAAGTTAATAACTGAAGAAGCTTGGCTATATCTAACCCAAGTTTCTTCTGTATTGAGAAGCTGAGAACCTTTTTTTCTCATATAGGACTAATTCCTGTATGTATTTCACCATCTCTGGATCCAAAATGTAGGCAATAAACACCATCTTTTGGATATTTTAAACTTTCTAATGATGGCTCTTGATGATATTTGATGTAATATAGTTTTTAATACAAATTGTTTACCATTTATTAAATACCATTTACTTATAGGTACTTATCAAAATCTTTCTGTACCCTGAAGACAAGCTATTTTACTCTGGGAGTTATCTATATAAATACTTTAGGATAATTATATAAATGTAGGACTGGTTACTCTAGTAGAACCCTCAGGGTCAAATGAAAAATGAAAGTGACAACTTCAGATTCAGAATTAGTTTGTTGCTTCTGAGTCCAAGCTGTGAACCTCAGTGAAAAGAATTTTCTAGAGTATGTAGCACTAAAATATTTTGGATGAATTGACATATAATGTGCTAAATTTGCTTTAAAGTAGTCTGGGAGTGATGTGAATGAAATAATATTGGTTATGACTTGACAATTGTTGAGACTGTGTGAAGAGTCATTGTACTATTGATTTTTCCATTAATGTATTTTAGAGTGTCTAGTAATCATAAATTCTATATCTGGGTAGCTGTGTTTTTAGTTTGTTTTATTTCCTGATACAGAACATATAACAAAGTTTATTGTCTAACCATTTTAAGTATGTGGCTCAAGTGGTGATAGACACATGTTGTTGTAAAAGATATTTCTAGAACTTTTTAATTTTGCAAATATCAAACTCTGTACCAATTAAACAGCTTCCCTTTTCTCTTTTCCCACATCCTTGGTAATCACTGTTTTATATTCTGCTTGTAGAAATTTGATTGCTTTAGTTACCTCCTATAAGTAAATCATACAGTTATGTCTTCTGATGGCTGGCTTATTTATATAGTATAATATGTTCACAATTTATTCATTTTGTAGTATGTAACAAGATTTCCTGTTTGAGATTGAATATTTCATTGTGTATATTTACCACATTTTATTTATTCATCAATCAATTCACATCTGAGTTTTTTTCTGTCTGTTGGCACTGTGTCCATGGTACCGAAACACAGGTGTACAAATATGTCTCTGAGATCTGGCTTTCAGTCCTCTGTATACTTACAAATGAGATTGCTGGGTCATATGTTAGTTGTATTTCAGGTTTTTTGAGGATCATCCATACTGTTTTCTCTTAGAGGTTGTAATATATTACAGTTCCAATTACAGTGCCCAAATGTTCTAGTATCCAGTCTCTGCTATTATTAACATTTTTTGTTTCATTTTGTTTTTAGCCTTCCCTATCTCTTTGTGATTTTGATTTGCATTTTTCTGATGACATATTATCTTGGAAGAAATGTCTGTATGAGTCCTTTGGCTACTTTTTAGGCATTTTATTTATATATATGTTTTATATTCCTAGAAGAATCCCAAGATTTCTCCCTTTTGTGTTTTTGTCTTTATGATTGTCTTTTGTTTGTTGAGAAATTTTAAGTCTATTTTTAAAAATAAAATGTGTGACCTGAAATAATGGTGTTAGTGGGTCAAGGATTTGCAGAAATTAAATCATAACAAAAATGTGTTCTCAAATGTAGGATAGATGGGTGCTAGATAATAATTTTAATACTGCTTTTAAAAACAGAAGAAATATTTTTACTACTGTAAAAGTTTCACAATAATTTCACCTTTGTAACTTATATCTCTGTTTATATAGAATGAATTAATTATTCTAGTACCTGTGTTGGTTAGTTACCATAGCAAATTACCTGAAAATGAGTAATTTATAAACAATAAAGGTTTATTTCTCACAGTTCTGGAGGCTGAGACATTTAAGATCAAGGCACTGGCAGGACTGGTGTCTGGTTAGGATCCCATCTTTGCTTCCAAAATGGCACTGTGAGCACTGTGGCCTCAGTGGCAGAGTTGGAAAGGCAGAAAGCAATGGACAGGCACTGTCCTCGTGGTAGACAAGGGCACACCCACCCATTTGAGGGTTCTCATCTTCCAGGAAGGCTCAGCTCTTATGACCTAATCACCTCATGCTGCCATACTGGCAGAGTTGTAGTACACAGTGACTCAGATGAATTTGGAGGGACACTTTTAAACCATACTGTCTAGTAATAACCGAGCTTTCTTAAAGCTTCCTTGCTTATTTCTAACATACTAGAGACAGAAACTAATGAAATGCTCTGTGAACTTTTAAAGAGTACCTGCCATTTTATTTTTGAGAATTTAGCTATTTAGAATAATTTTTATAATTCTTAGTGGCCTTTTATGTTCACAGTACAGGTGGTGGCATTTTGCAGGAATTAATTTTACATTTTTTCATATGATTCTTGTTGTCCAACACAGTGTCTGCCATATAGTAGGTGCTCATTGAGTGCTTTTTAAATAAATGATTATTTGCTTAGCCAGTACTAGTCTTTGTGTGACTGATTTTCCTTATTTGGAAAAAAAAACACTTATTTGGACAGTAAACCTCTGAAAGCTATTGATGAACTTATGTGGTAGTTGGGAAGTTGGAGCAAGGAAAACAGACCAAAAGAGAAAGAAAAACAGAGATGTTAGACTTCCATTATAAAAGACAAAAGTGAATAAACTTCAAGTGATACGACTTTATGCTTTTTTCCAATTGGATAGACACTTCACTAGGGATTTTTTATAATGTCATTGTTTGTTCTTGTTTTTACTCAATTAGGGAAGTATTTTAGTTTCAATATTATGAACTAGTTATATAAATGTCAGTGCTAATAGCTTAGTATTTTAGTCTCCCACAAATTGATGCTTGTGGCATTAGGACATATTTGGCATCTTCTTGTAAATAAGGCCTTAGTGCTGTTTAAGGAACAGCAAGTTGTGGCCAGTAAAGGAAAAAAAAAAAAAAAACTCCCAGTTTTCCAAGGTAAGCAACAAATGGGGTCAGGAATCCTATACTAGATCAGAAAATCTTCTAGAGAAAGATCTCTTAAAGCCTACTGACTGAAAACCTCAATATAATTTTAAATAAGTCATTTTATGAAGTGTGGAAGCATTTTTAGTTGACAATCAATTGCTACCATTATGTAGACTTACTAGATTTCCAAATTTACAAGATTTTACAAGTCAGTTGGGTCCCTTCCTCAGGAAATCAGTTTAAGGATTTTTTTTCCTCTTTTGACTCAAAGAGCCTAGTTGTCTTTAAATCCTGTGAATGAATTTGCCATATAATTTGACAGCAGTGAGTCAACACTCTCGTAGGGTCTGTAATGTAGTAAAATGAGAAACTGCTCAGTAAAGGATCACATTTGAAAAAACAGAATAACAGAAAAAAATCTGTACTGGATGTAAGTTCTGTGCTGTGCTTTAAAGCACTTACTGCTCTTCAAGCAAATACAAACTTGTCCATAACTCTATCAGTGTATACTTTAGATTTGGAAAGAAGACCACCAATCTGTATCTTCATGAAATTAAACCATAGCTACAGTTAATGTCAGTATGCAATGTATTATTGATCATTTTAGCAGAATATTATGTATTTGTGTTAATAGAAGTTATAAAGATTATCAAACTGCATGAATTATCCAAGTAATTAAACTATTTCAAACCAAATGTTTGGATAAGAATAGCTCTACCTGGAGGTAGCCCCTGTGTAAATGCATTACCTTGCAATAGGTGTCTTTGAGTGCCATCAGTGGGCCTGTGTATACAGGCTGTGACAGCTCACATTTTTGAGTACTTCTGTACTATTCACTGTGCACTGTGTGTAAGGTAATTCTGAGAGAGCTCCATGTGAAGGAGTTAGTTATGTTTATTTCTTCTAGTTTATAAGTATGGAAACAGGCATAAGGAAATTGAATCAGTTGCCCAAGACTGCAAAGCTATTGTCTTAAGATACGATGTTGGAAAATAAGTCAAATTTAGTCATGCTAAATGATAAATATTAAATTTTGTTCTGTCTTTAACAACTTTTCTAGTTGATTTGGAGCATATGCGAACAGTAAAACCTGAGAAGCACTTACGATTTTGCCAGGAAAATGGTTTTAGTAGTCACTTTGTCTCAGCCAAGACAGGAGACTCTGTAAGTAAACTAATGAATATTGCATATTATAAGTGATGTTTCTTTTATTTACTAAAGTAACATATGGTCCATAGTGTTGTAAAAAGAAAAACTGCTCAGGGCCGGGGAGTTAGCTCAGTGGTTCCGGCGCCTGTCTTGCAAGCGCAAGGGCCCGGCTTCGATTCCCCGGTAACCACATACCATACTGGGCATAGAGACTCACGCCCAGCAGCAACCAGCACCACATACCACAGTGCCGGGCGTGGTGGCTCACGCCTGTAATCCCAGCACTCGGGAGGCAGAGGCAGGAGAATTGCTGTGATGTGAGTTTGAGGCTGAGCTCAGGGCCAGCCTGAACCACAAAGCGAAACCCTGTCTCAAAAAACCTAAAAAAAAAAAAATAAACTGCTCAGTAAGGACCACATTTGAAAAAATAGAGTGGGCGGGAGAAAATCTGTATTGAATGGATGTGAGTTCTTCCCAGGAAGTACACTTAACCTTTGGAGCAAATTAGTTTCTATTGAAGATATGAAAGACCTTTGATGATATATGTTTATCTTACTTTATATTATGATATATGCTTATATTACTTTTATAATTAAACATAATTAGTTTAAGGAATCAAAATGCAGGGAATTAAAAGAATATAAATCCAATAATGCTGTAACCTCAGCATTCAAAGATGACCATTGATAAGCTCATATGATTCCTCTGAGTTCTCTTTATCTGATGTCCTGTAGTACTAGTACAAATACTTCTGTTTTAGTGGTATTTATTGGTACATTTTATACATACATTATGATCACATTCAACATTGAGAGTTTGTACATGTACATAGCACATCTTTTTTGTTGATGTTGTTTAGTTGTTTTAGTTCTTTTTTGACACACTTTGTAGTTCAGGCTGGTCCTGAACTCAGCCTCAAACTCAGCAATCCTCCTCCCTCTGCATCCCTAGTGCTGGGATTATAGGTGTGAGCCACTTCACCCTGCATTGTGGTATGTGTTACTGATTGCTGATGGGCATGAGTTTCCATGCCTGGCATTGTTGTATGTGGTTACTGGGATTCCAGCAAGGGGCCTTGCATTTGCAAGGCAGGTGCCCGAACCACTGAGCTAAATCCCTGGCTCCACAACACATTTTGAATATCATTTTTCCCATTTCTCTGCCCTCACTCTATATACATAAACTTTGTTTCAATTTTTTTTGTGTATTCTTTCTTTACTTTCCCTTTGAACATTTTCTTCTGGTTTGCAAGTGCTTCTTCTTGCAGCTTACCTGAGACCTATGCTTTCTACTCTCCTCTATTTCCTAAATAGCCTTAACGAGAGGTTATGTAACAGTGCCTGAGTTAGAGCTAATAAGTGACAGACACAGGATCTATAAATCCAAGTGATGACTTTTAAGGACCCACTGGCTTAACCACTCTAAATATTTCTTTAAAATATTAAGGTCATAATATCAAAATTATTTTATATTTTCCTTTTCTATTCAGCATTTTCATCTGTAGAAAACTGTTACTTGATTTCATCACTAGATTTAATAATCTATTAAATAAATGTTCAAAATATATTTGATCATGTCATTATTGTTGGACATATTTATAAGTTGTTACTGTTGTTTCTGAATTCTGTACATAATGTTCTAATGTAAAGTTTTGTTCATAAGCTTTTGATATTTTGCTTTCTTTAAATACATTCTTTGGCAAGGACTGAAATGTATTGCCAAATTATCACTAGTGAGGCTAAATTAATTTATACTGTCACCATTATTATATGATTGCCCCCTTCCATCCATCTATCAATCATCTATCTGTCTATCTATCTATCTATTTACCTGCCTACTCTGGGATGAGATCTCACTGTATAGTGGAGGCTATCCTCGAATTCTTAATGTAGCCCAAGCTATAGTTTAAACTCACACTGACTCTCCTGCCTAAAGAACTCAAGCACTGGGATTATAGTTGTTTGCCACCATGCTAGGCCACAATTTCTTTTTTAACATTGAGTCTTTATTTATTTGTTTTTAAGTGTTTGTTAAAGGAGTAGGCCAAACAAACAACAGAATTTTATTATTTAAATTTGAATTTCTTTGATTATAGGTGTGTTTTAAATTTTAAAAATTTTATTAGCTCTTTATTTTCTGCTATTAGCTATTAACATTTTGTAATTTTCAATTGATTCTTAAATTTTTCTGTGACCACTTCTACATTAGAGAGAACAGTCATTAGAGTTTTTGTAAATATGATAGGCATTGTAGGTATATATTTTTTCTTCTTTTTTTTTTTTTTTTTTTGCTGTTACTTGATAGTTTTTTTCTTTTATCTTTGATGCTGAGGATGAACCCAGACCCTTGCTTGTGACTATTAATTTTATTAACATTTTTTTTTCAACAAAAAGAAATTTGAAAATTTTCTGTGGTTTAATATTTGATATTTTCCTTTCATGTATGTTTCATGGTTAAATGACTAGCTATTAAATACTAGAAAGGGAGCTTACCCTTCTTTCAGGTTCATTAAGCACTTTTTTGGGGTTTTTTTGTTTGTTTTTTTTTGGAGACGGGGTCTTGCTATGTAGTTCAGGCTGGTCCTGAGCTCAGCCTTGAAACTCAAAACAATCCTCCTGCCTCTGTCTCCCAAGGACTGGGATTATAGTCGTGAGCCACCATGCCCAGTACTGTGTATGTGGTACGGATTGCTGGTGGGTGTGAGTCTCCATGCCTGGCATTGTTGTATGTGGTTACCAGGGATTGAACCTGGGCCCTTGCACTTGCAACGCAGGCGCTAGAACCACTGAACTAAATCCTCGGCCCCATATTAAGCACATTTAATTTGTCCTCTTGGAGCTCTTTCTCTCAGAAATGTGCACATAGGCACATACCCACATATGCCATTTAAAATATACAGTGTCAGTGCTTATTGATAAGCTCATCTATAAATTGATTAGGCTTTCTGTTCAAATCTTCCTAGGGATCTTTTATCACTTTAAGATTATTTTAAATTCTAATATTTGATCTTGTGTTTAGCTCAGTATTCTTTGTGGACATACCTTGAGGATATCCTCATAAGTGAAATAAATAGGTCACAGATAGGTAAATATTGCATCTTTTCTCTGGTATGAGAAAATAAAGATGTAAATGAGTTCTAGAATGATATGTTATATATTGTGAAATAGAAAATACTCAAAGTGAAATAGTGTGAAGGGGGAAAAATAATAAGATTATAACAAAAAAGAAAGGAAACATTTTATGTATATGGGGGGGTGGTAGGGTAGGTAGGGCTATGGGAAAAAATGAGAATTAAGTTGTGTCTTACACTGGTACAAATTCCCATTGTGGAGTGCAATCATGATGTGTATATGTAATGTACCAATAAAGATTTCAATTTTTAAAAAAAGTAATTGTTTTCTGTATTGATACAACTTGAAATGATTGGTTCTTGTAGTCAGTCTCCAGGTCCAGGCCACTTCCCTTCATTACTAAAGAATTCAATTCCTGGCTTACTGTACTTCTGTGATAGTCCTGCTGCCCTGATTGTTAGTGATTTCATGTGTTGTTTTGTTCTCCACTCCACCTGGGCCACCCATTCCTGTGGGTGTCATTACAAATCACTGCAGCTCTGTGTTGTCTTAGGGTCAGACATCCTGATCATAATGATCAACCATTCTGTCTTTCCTTTCCCACAGTCAGGGTTCTAACCCAGTCATTCTTTAACCCAAGAAAGACCTGTGAAACACACATCTTAATACCTTTGTGAAGTCCTTAACATTCTTTTATAGCTTTATTTTTCCATTCCTAACTTAAAGCTCATAGCCAGACAAAACCATTGCCTTGTATCTACCCTGGATTCCCTTTCTTCTCTTTAATTTTGTCGCACTCACTCAGCTCTTATCTTCATTCTCTTTTGAATCAGGCCTTCTCTTATCTGTGACTGCATATCTGGATGTGATCATAGACAAACAGAGGCTTGCTAGAGGATTCATGTTACATTTATTTAGTCACTACCCTTGAGTGGCCCTTAATACTGCTCCATAGTTCACTGTAGGTGCCTACTCCCATCGTCTTGTCATCTCCCCTCCCTGACGATTTTATAGCTTCTCTTCTCGCTTTAGCTGTTCAAAACATT
Source organism: Petromus typicus (assembly GCA_004026965.1). Lineage (NCBI taxonomy): Eukaryota > Metazoa > Chordata > Mammalia > Rodentia > Petromuridae > Petromus > Petromus typicus. The sequence continues at coordinate 119,169 of PVIR01000635.1, read as the reverse complement.
CTCCTCTGTTTTCTTAGCTGATGACCTTGTTTTTTATTTTTTTAAATTATTTATTTATTTATTTATTTATATTTTTGAGACAGGGTCTCACTTTGTAGTTCAGGCTGGCCCCGAGCTTGGCCTCAAACTCACATCACAGCAGTCCTCCTGCCTCTGCCTCCCCGGTGCTGGGATTACAGGCCTGAGCCACCACGCCCGGCACTGTGGTATGTGGTGCTGATTGCTGCTACACCCGGTATTGTTATGTGGTTACCTGGGATTGAACCTGGGCCCTTACGCTTGCAAGACAGGCACCGGAACCACTGAGCTATATCCCCGGCCCAGTTGAAATTCTTAAAAGAACCCCAAAGATTATTCTTGTGTTGGGAAGTAAGACCTTGTAAGATAGGCTAAAGCCAGGTCAAAAGACCAGAAATAAATTAAAAGTGAAAAGACAAAACAATAAAGTATAATTTATTTTCATTTCTTCAAGAATTAGTTTTTAATGCTAGTAAGTATTTACATGTTGTTATTCACTTGTTATAGTAGCAGTTGTACTTGTCATATTTAAGCTTTAAAAATGTCTATTTTCAATAATAAATGTAAGTTTTGATAATTCAGTAAAATGCATAGATTTTCAAATTGTGGCTTAATCACTTAAAATTATTCTATTCAGCATATTGCTGTATTTTACAGAGTTGTATTTGGAATCAACCTGCTACATCATAGTTTTATAATTCTTGCTGTTTATCATTTTTCAGAAAGTCAGATTTATTTAAAGGTAACAAACGTGTCTGTTTTAAATCATTTAAATCTATTTTTGTTATGTAGGTCTTCCTGTGTTTTCAGAAAGTTGCTGCCGAAATCCTGGGAATCAAGTTAAACAAAGCAGAAATAGAACAGTCACAGGTGATTATCTTGAGCTTTATGGTCTACAAAATTAATGAATTTCTTATAATACATTAGCTTTTAACTATGAATCCTTTTATATTTATGCTTTCTGTGTACATATGCCTAAAAACTCTTGGAAATAGATTGTGTATATAAATCAATTGTTGTTTATTGCAGAAGATAGAGGAGGTTAATTTTAACAAAGTATGAACATCTTGTAAATTTAATTTTGTCCCCTATGTTGGAAAAAAAGGGGAAATAGATTAAAATTTTACCTATAGTCAATGTAGAGGTTCACTTTCTGGCCACAGTATCTTGTTTTTGTACTTCAGTTCTTTTAGGACCATGTATTCATCTTAGAATAATGATACTAATATTTGGTAATCCAACAGTTATCTTAGACTGAAAACTTATTATAAATGCCAAATACTAAGAACTGAAATACAATTTCACTTCACTCTGATTTATGTTTGTTAGAATGGAAAATTAGAGCAAGGTCTTGTAGTTCGAAGTTGAGCTGCAGTAATAACTGGATTACAGCAGACTAACACTTGCCCTCAGTTTCTTCTAACACTCTCCTATTGCATTTAGCTAAAAAAGTAGAAAAATCTTTTACCATCTTTAAACTTTTTAATTCTTGTATAGTTAGTTTTATGTCATATTCTCCTAGTTGCACTTCGGATGTGTAGTTATGGAAGTTATGTAGTTATGTAGTTATATGTAGTTACTGGAACATGGCACGTTCCCTAAGTTTAATTACTGTCATTCGGACATTCATTTCAGTATTTTCTGTGACAAGATAAAATGGTAAGTAAGGTATTTTATGCTTTGTAAGTAACTTTCAATATAAAAATAGTTACTTACTTTTGGCTTAGGAGTGAGCTTACAAGAAATCACTGTGATTAACCTCATCACAGACTCCTGTGACATCAGAGCTCACATGATTTCTGTGCATTTTAGCTCTGTTTCTAAATGATATCAGTCTCTGGTCATTTGGGGAGTCTATGAATGTTTATGAAGCTACAATAAATAATTCATTGACTATGTTTTAATCTAGTGTAGCAGCCTGGAAGAGGCTTATAGAATTTTAAGATATAGTCCCAGCCTCTAGGGAAGAAGTGTATTGTGTGTGGTATCTCATTTAATTCTTACAGGAATGCTCTGGAGCAGGCAAAATTTCTTCATTTTTATATTGTCATAACCATGAGACTGGATAAAATATATAACTTAATCACTAAGCTATTGCTAGATGGGGGAGACAGGATTTGAACCCAGATCTGCCTATTACCAGAGCCTCTGCTGTTTTACCCTGAGAGAAAATATATTGGAGAGTTTGGCGTACAGAGGAGGAAAATAGCTGAACGTGGAGCTGGCAGGAAAATACCTGGGTAGAAAAGCTTAGGGTGTATTTTGGAAACAGAAAAGCAGTCTGGTTAAAATAAGTGACAATTTGTATGGTAGTAAAGAGGGAGTTTGAGAAGAGATTGTGAGGATTTATGAATGTGCAGTTGATAAATTTTGTCTAATCTATTGCAAATGGGAAATATTTAGGCAGGGAATGAAGTGAAAGCAATTTTTAGCTGGAATTAATCTATTTTTGTGTGTGGTTGGATGGGAAGGAGATAAAGGTAAGGAGACCAGGTTACTGCTGTTGTGATAAATACCAGAGTCAAGTCAGAAGGGAAAGAGTGGCTGGAGTTAAGAGATATTTTGAAGAGGAATCTGTAAGGTTTGTGGAATGACTGGATAGGAGGAGATGCAAGGTTATCCTGAGATCTCCTGCTTAGAGGACACAGAACCGCAGGGATTGGTGGGCTGTCTGTAGCAGAGTTGGCTGCCAGTACTTCACAGGGGTGGGTGGCATGGGGGAAGAACTGAGTGATGTAGGGATGCCCAGCTTCAAAGAACCTCTGCGGAGGAGGAGGAACTGAGATACTGTTTTCTTTTTTGTGGTGCTGGGGATTAGCCCTAGAGCCTGGCGCATGCTAGGCCAGAGCTCTGGCACAGAGCTACAGCCCATCTCTTTTGAGGCAAGGTCTCACTCACTAAGGTTCTCAAACTGGGTTTGGGCTTGTGATCCTTCCACTTGGGCTCCCAGAGTTTTGGGATTATAGGCATGTGCCACCATGTCTGGCTTCTAGTCACCTTTCAGTGTGTTTTTAAGTAAAATTTAAAAATGAGATGGAACTTTAGATACCATTTACATAAACCTTGTGTTTTATAGATTAATATATTGTGAGGACCAAAGAGCTGAAGTAATTTACCCAGTGTCATGCATGTGGTTGGCAGCATATAAAAACTCATCACACAATGAACAACTTTTCCCTTTTATTTCCTACCATATACATTGTACTATACTTTATAGCATACTCTGTCAATGCTTCATGGGGTAATCTGCACGTACACTGATCAGTCAAAGCATTCTTGAGTAGTGTAAACATCCTTATACATCTCAAAAACAGGCCACATGTTATTTCTGGCTTTGAGTGAATATCAGTAATGGGTGTTTTAGTCCCTGTGGTATGTTTACTCTAAATACTAGACTTGACAGACTATTACAGTGTCTTCCTGAGGGTCTGGTTGGGCCCTTTGTATCTTCTCATCCTCACCCTGCGACTGCTTTCTTGTTTACATTTTGCATCTCTGCCACTTCCACGGCTACTTGCAAATGGTCCTTGACAAGATCAGATTGAAATGGTGTCACCCACCTGGCTTCTTTTCTCTTAAGGCTACTTTATTATTTTTTTTACTTCTTTGACCAATAGGAGAAAATAATGGAATGTGCTTTCTAGGTCAAATGAAGATGGGTGTTTTTTAGGTAATACTCTCTGAAATAGAAAGTAGCGTATAAATAAGCCAACTACTGTGAAACCACCTACCATGGCATTTATGATATAGAAACTATGTTTTTCTGCTCATGGAAAACAAAGTTTTGAATTTAAAGAGACTAGGTTATGGCTTCCAGTTTGGAAACATTATACAAATCTTTATGGCAAAAGTTACTATCCCTCAGAGACGCTGCTGTGTAAATTACTTTTACAAAAGGAATGATGAAAATCCAAGTCATTTATGTTAGTATTTTGATCAAAATGTCTTGAGTGCACAGGTCAGAAACCTTGTTTTGGTCTTAACATAGGCTTTAAGCCCTGATTTGTTGGAATGAGTTACTGATTATTAAAAGCCCATCTCTACATTGTAGCTCACAGTTGATCATAAAACAGTTGGGCTGAGGAAGTTAGATAATGACGCCAGCATTCTGCTGAGCGACCCTCTCATGTTTCCTTCTGCTGACAGTGTTAGACAGTTCGCCTAGTAAATCACGTATCTTGCTCAAAAATCAGCACTGCTGTTAGAGAATTTAAACAGAACCCTCCTAAGCAAATGCATTCATAGGCCTCCAATTGTGTATCAGATATTTATTATAACTGTCTTCCCAAACAATAGCCTTTGGTAAGATGCTTTTGTATGTGTTAATACATTGCCATTATCAAGGTAGGATTTAAAAAAAATAAGATATTTACAATTATGGAAAAGTAAACATAGTTTAAAATCTAAAAAAAATGGAGAGCATGTTATCTCTTATCTATATTCTTTGTGATCTCTTCATGTTAAGAGTTCTATCAGTTAAAATATGACAAAATAGTTTTAATTTTTGTTTATCAAATGCTTAAATGTTTGCAAACAACAACTATTGTGCTTAAATATTTTTTTTAATGTGACCCACAGCTACATTTTGAACTTGTTTATTTGGAAGTGTGAAGGTGAGGGTTGGGAGGGATGGGTAGTGAGCATCAAATGAAGTGTTGGACAAGTGAAAGGATTAAGAATAAAATTTGCAGACGAAGTATGTCTGCCTCTGATTTCCTATTCCTTTCCCACTCTCAAAGATAAGTACTCTTTTTCTTCGTGTTCTCACAGCATAAGCCTACTAGGAAAGCTCTTCTAACTTATGTGTCGATTAATTGTACATGCTTCTTTCCCAGAAGGTTCAAGGAACTTGGGAACAGCTCCTGTGTGACTTACCCATACATTGCCAGCATAGAGTGACTGGCACACAGTCAGTCAGTCTTCAGTAATGTCTGTCAAATGAAATGGCATTAGTGCTTTTCTGTACTTTGTCAAAAATAGAACGCATAATTTATCTTCAAAGTTCAGTTGACCTATATATTGCAGTAATTAAATAGAACTATAAAGACTAATGTTTATTGGGTCTCTGTTCCTTTCCTCTTGTATGCGTATTCTATTTCCTTTGTGACATGCTTAAATTTATATGTTAATTTTCCATTTCTACTATGATGTTTACTTCAACTTTCAGTCATTGATTTTCCTTTTTTTCCTGTTCTTTTTCCATCTTGTTTGTTTTGTTCGAAATTGACAGCATATTGTCAGGGCAGAAATAGTGAAGTACCCGGAAGAAGATAATCAACATGCCAGCTCTTCTCAGAGTAGAATCTGTTCAGTACAGTAGTGCAGGTATTAATAGATAAATTATTGCAATTGTGGGAGGGGGAGGACTGTTAAATGCTATCTTTCTGTCTATTCCTTATGACTATAGAAGAAGTTCGTATGATTATTGTACATTTTTATAAATAATGCAGAAAGTGATTTAAACCTTTTAAAAAATTGATCCTTTGCCATGAGACTTATGTATGAAACAGGAATAGTGAACAAATTAAAATAACACTTCAGTTACTTTCGGACATATTTGTCTTTATAGTTGTATTCATTATGATTGCAATGAAGTGGAGAATTGGGATAGTTATTTCATTATTCATTCTTTACCATTTTTCCTGAAATAGCTTGGTAATTAAAAAGATATTTTAAAAAATTTGTCTTGCATTGCCTTTCTTTGTCTACTTGTGTGTACAGACTCAGTAAGAAAAGCAGTAAAGTGTTTTAAATTATTATTAGAGATGAATTTTAGGGCATTTTGCTAAATTTATTGCTTCAGATACTTCTCTAAGTGTGAATTAGAAGGAAGGATGGAAACAAAGGTGTCTTTTGTTTAAACTATTTTAAAAATATGAACATTAAGTTAATTTTCTAAATGTCTTATTATACCATAATCTTTTAGATTCATTTTTCATAAACCAATGTGAGCTCTTTGGAAGTAGTTAGGCTTTTGGGAGGGAAGTTTTAAAAATTAGAGAAACTTTAAAAATTAATTTGTTCAAGATATAGGACTCATCTTGAACGTACCTCTTCTTACCAACTCAATGCTATAACCATTCCAAGAAAAGTTATGACTGAGTTTAATGGCTTATGGGGATATTAATAAGTAGTGAAAATCTTTACTTTGACATGAGGAAGGCTTCTCTAGGAATTAAATATCTATGAATGATTACTTATAAGTCTTTTCCTTTAAGTTATAACCAAGTAGCCATTGCCACCTTTAAAAAGCCAATCAACCAACAAAAACACTCAAGTCTTCATTAGTTCATTCTTTGAATATCAACATCTGCTCCATTTTGGTGTTTATCATCAGGAGTTCACAGAATTCAGAAAATAAAAATATACTGTAAGTAGCTCTTGCTGATGTCCTGATAATAACCCTGTTCTTTTATGACAGAGGGTGGTGAAGGCAGATATTGTAAACTACAGCCAGGAACCCACGTCAAGAACTGTTACCAGGCCTCGGAGCTCCATGTGTGCGGTTCAGTGAGTGTGCCTCCTGCAGCGAGAGTGCTGGCTGCCCTCTCTGAGCGTGTGCCCCGCCAGCCCAGAGCAGGTTTATCATTGACCATCTCCATAGTGCTGTTCATCCTGTGCTCACATCTCTTCATCAGTAAATGTTGCCTCAGAGCCTCAGGCAGCTCCTGGGACTGGAAAGAGCTCAACTTCGGGACCACGCACTTGGAAATCAAAACATGACCCCATGCTGTACAGTTAGATTGCTTCATTGAAAAAGGATGATGGTTCTCTATCTCCTTGCTTCTTTTTCCCTGATGTAAATTTTTTAAACCAAATATGAAACTGTCCAAATCATTATCATCACCAGGATATTGCCACTGCATAGTTTAATTTTTTATCTGGATCCATGTATGTCAGAGCGTACTTCAGACTGCAGATCCTGAGATTAGTAGTATATTTTGCTTACAGCTACTTAATGGGACAGTCTTTTCTTGTCTGTTGTGAGTGAAATCATACAAAGTTGTATCTAACTGAAAATCGTTGAAATAAGGTTGTAATAGAAATATTTTTTCATTTTTTAAAAAAGGGCCTAAATTGTTTATATTATAGTTCATAACTCACAAAGTAGTGAGTATTTGATATTGTATATTTTTATTACTGTATCATGGTCATTGCATATTGCATATTGTATTATAATCAACCTAGATGGCTTTATGAATTTTAATAAATGTTCAGCTGATGTTCTATGTGCAATTTTTCCTACAAACTGCATAAAAGTACACCCAGAATGAGATGTAACATTGTGCTGGATTATTGTGGATCATACTGTACCTGATGGTCAGATGTTTTCCTTCACAAATTTATTTTTGTTACTTTTGGGGGGTGATTATTTTTTTCTTTCTTTTTTTTTTTTTTTTTTGCCAGTTTCCTTTTGATTACAGAAGCGATTTTGGTTAGACAGTGACCCTGTGAAGATTAATATGTGTTCAGTCACTTTTAGTGGTTGGCTTGTTTTAATTGGTCTGGTCCAAATTGATCAATAAAACATGGCCTGGCTTCAGGTGCTCCATGTCAGCAGACCCTGCCTTTCTACTTTCTCCTGCCACTCTCGTTCCTGTGAAGGTGGAGCTTTGGCTCACGCCTCTCTGCCTGTCACTGCTCCACAGGTCCTTCTGCTGGGAATCAGTTCCTGACACTCAGCATTTCCCTTCTGTCCCAACAGCGGTATGAGAGCAGGCCTGCAGCCCGGCCGCAGTCACACGGTGCTTTGTGCTGAGGCCCAGGTCCTGGGCTGGCAGCTGGTCTGGCTTTGCTGTAATGCCCACTCTGCAGAAAGCCAGACCCTGTCCAGCCGGAAGTTCCCTGTGAGCACCTCTGGGCTGACCACCACCCCTTCCTGTCTTGAGTCACAGCTACTTGCCTTTGTGTCTTTTGTTGTTTATAGGTGCTGCATTAAGTAAAGGTCAGCTCTGGCCTTTTCTCTGTCATGCCCATTGTGGTACCCAGCAGGGTGACATTTTCCTACAGATTTTGCTACAAGTGTCATCCTATCACATCCTTATGTGGTAAGCAAACTAAAACATGCAAAAAAAAGGTGACTTGCCTGAGATCATGGACTGTCAGAGCTAGATTAGATAGAGAGTGTCTAGGTCAAGAATTTAAATTCAAATCCTATTAAATTTAAAAAGACAAAAATTATAACTCATTAGGCTGCGAGTACCATCCCTTAAATTTTATTTCTGTGTCTTTCATTTTGCCATAATTTAACACCCTCTTGACCCCTTCAAGAGGATTAACCTTTCATATTGGTTCAGTTTACCCTTTGAACTGCTTCTGGTACATACAGTCTAGAGCCTTTAGGAGAAAATAAAGTTAAATAAGCAAGATCTCAACTCTCAAGGACATCCCCATCTCACTGGAGAGACACTTGGTGTTGCTGCTGATGTAAATCCTATGATTGATTGAACTCTGCTGATGGGCTAAATTTACCCAACATTCCATTTCATAATGGAAGAGGCTGTGTTCCTTTTTTTCCACTTTGTAGTGTTCTTATATTGACGTGAAAACTGTAGGACTTTTTGGAGTTTCTCCCCTGTGGTCCAGTAACTGCAGTATCTCGAGCAGGACTTACACGTCCATCCCTATGATTGTGTAAGTGGAATGCTGTGGTGTTCAGAGGAAGCAGACAGAAAGGACTATGTGTGATGAGATGGAGAGTCTTCAGTTTTTGTCTGTAGAGTTAGAGCGTGAACAGGGCTGAGAGGGCAGAGGAGAGAATGGCTGTGGTATACTTGCCTTGTCCTTGTTACATAAATTGTTTTGTTTTCCTTCAGCCCATGAGAAGGATTGCTGTCCCCTCTCCTAGAGGAAATTAGAGCTGAGGATGTCTCTGCTGAGACCCTCCTTGAGCAAGTTCCAGCCCCAGGAGCTGCACACAGTGTTTCTGGGATGGGATGGAATGGGCCAGCGCTAGCTTTTGTCTGCCTTCCAGTTGTGTCGCCGCTGATGTTCTGGGGCCAACCAGGAGTGGCATTTTCCCTCTCTGCCGGCCCATCTCACCCCACCCACAATATCATTGCTTTTGTGTTATGAAGTGAAGAGTCCTCGAGAGCCATGCATGCAGCACACTGTACAGTGCCAGCAGAATTCTGGATTCTGTATTAAAATTTTTCCCATACCTCGGATTTTATTTTTGAAACAAAAATGTAGGATTCATGCTTATTTTACTTTAACTGTTACCTCTCCTGTCTACAGTTTTTAATTTAAAAAATTACAAGTCTCCCCATCTAGTTTTAGGCACTTTTTCTCCCTATGACACATGCTATAAGGTTTCAAACACATTGTGGTCACTTCTTCTGCTTATTGAGTGTTTGAAAAACACGAAAGTCTTCAACTAGAACTGGTCATTGGATGCTGCTTTCCAAGTGCACCCTCTATTATGTGTGGCCAACCGCTCTGGGGTGGTTTTTGGAGTGGTCCAGAGAACTCCTGTGACTGTTTTGTTATTCCGGGAGGAGGGAAGCCGGGGTAAAGTTGATTATGGAAACAATGACATGGAGCATAACACTCTTGTGTGCCATTTGAAAATAGAAGGTTTTCTGCCATGACCTGTGTTACTGATTGCTGTGAAATCTGATGTCCTAAACACTTACAAGCTCCAAAGGAAACTGAACTGCAGTGTCATGGGACACATCATGGGTCACCTCCAAGCACCTGTGTCACCACTGCTCCATCACTTTCTTGTCTTCCCCATGGACCTTCCATTTATAGCCACTCTCGGCTGTACCTTACTGATTTCTGAAAAACAAAAGCACAAGAGGGAAATAAAAAGCTCTCACCTCAGAAATTTCCAGAAAACTCCACCCATTGGATTGGGTTGAGAAAGGAGAAAGTTCTGAGCAACACTGGCAGCCAGCCTGAGGCCACACAGAAAGCGCCTGTCGAGGATGGGGTTGTCACCACAGGGACAGAAGTGGAGTGGGGACAGGGTCCTGGCCTTCTCACCACATTCGAGCTCTGGATCAAGCCACATCTTGGATTGTTTAACAGCATGAGTCAGTTTTCTTTTATTATTTACACTAGTGTTGGGTTCATTTTATTTTCGATTACTTTTTGCATAAGCAACTGTTAAGTACTGGGGCAAAACTACTTGGCACCAACAAAAGAGATTAACATAATGTTTATTTTGTCCTTCAGATCTTAGTCTAGGCACATGCGTAACTCATCAAAATGTAATCCAACTGTTGGACACCTCAATAAAACGAATGTAGATGGTGTGACTTAGCAGTAAGTATGGAAAAAGGATTTTAGATGAGAGGACAGAGTAAACAGCATGACACAATTACATTGGAAAGCACTTCGGGCCACATTAGTGTACGGAGTGTTCTAGGAGTAGGTGTGAACCTGTGAACCACCTGCAGAATCTTGGTGCACTATGTCTGTGAAAGTTTGAGGGGCATTTGTAATCAGCCCCCAGGGGAGGTTAATGCTTTTGGATTGGACTCTGAATTTCAAGGGATCGGACCAGGGCTGCAGTATCTTTCACCATACCTATGCTCCCTTTGAACAAGATAAGTTGTGCATTCATTATAGTGAGGGGATTCAATGTCATGAAACACTTGAAGATACTAATTATACTTAAGTAATACAGAGAAGGAAGGGCAGTAGATTGAGCTGCCAGAGGCAGATGTCCTGGCATCCCCAATATACCAGCTCACTCGACTCCTCACTTGTGATGCCCCTTCAGTTCTTCTTTCTCACAGGATCTGCAGGTTGTGGATGGGTGGGACTCCTCAACATCACATCACTCAGCCCCTTCTCTTTGTGACCGCCACTCTGGCTCAGTTTCATCTGAAAAATCAGAGAATTGGACCACAGCAGGCATTTGGGTCACAATAATGGAAAGCAGCTCCATACTCTTTACCTGATATACACGGTAGTCCCCTCTCTAGGTGGCCCCTGAGATATGCATCTTTGTGTTACCCTTCTCATTAAGCCAAAGCTGACTGATGACCTACGGAATATGAAGAAGCCAGGCCTTAATGGATCTGCAAGTTCCACCTTGGTCCCTTGAGTTGCTCCTTCTGGGAGAAGCTGACACCATGCTGTGAGGACCCTTCAGATCAATGTGGATATGTAGAGGAGGCACCCTACCAGCTGTCAGCACCCACCTGCCAATCCTTTGGATCAATCAGTTTGGAAGTGAAATCCCCAGTCCTAGCCATGTGTTCAGATATCTGCACCCTGAGCTGTTTAATTTGGGAAGATTGAGCTAAAACCAACCTGTTTCCCCAAGTTCTCCATCCAGAAAAACTGTAACTGCTAAGAAATTATTAGTTATTTTAAGATCTTAAAGTTTGAAAGAATTAGCTTCATAGCAATAAATAATGAATACAATGGGCATTAGTTTTCTCTGACAAATGACATAGGTGAACAGCAGTTTGAGCATCATCTTAGTTTGTACAGCTGATGAGGTCTGACCTCCAACCACCCAGCTACACTCACCCTTTTGGCATCCCTGTGCCTGGCTCAATGCTTAGTAAATATTTCCAAGTGAATGGCTGGACCTCATGACCAAATATGGAAATGAACTAGAGGAGAACATATTTATAAGGAAGTTTGTACAAATAATATTTGTAGTCTCTATTAAATTAGATTATAGCTTTTTTATTTCTTAGGACTAATTTCTTCGAAAATGTTAATCTCCAAGTGAAGATAACCCTATCAATTGTTCTGATTTTGTCAATATTAAATAAAAAGTGAGGTAAAATCACTAGTTATTTTTATTACCTGTTGATGAAGATCCATATTCTAGACATATTCATAAGTGGCCATCTCAAGGAGCTATGTTTACATATATGCTGTATTACATAAACCTGTTTGAACTATGTTCTTTTTAATTGTGAGTATTATAAACAGTGTCTTATATCTGTAAACATGAATGCATTTTAATAACTTTAACTTTCAAGGTAAAGCAAGTAGCAATCTAATTCATTTTATAATTATCCATCTCTAAACATTTTCTCCCAAGTTTTCACTCTTTTTATAAACTGTGCTTTATGGAACATCCTATATATCTCTTTCTATATTTATCCTCAGGATAAATTCCTAAAAATAGGATGGTGGACTCAAAGGGTATGTTTGAAAGTACTGTATATTTTCTTAAGTTTTGCCAAACTACCCCCCTTCAGAAACACTGTCCTAACTTGTCTTGCTGATCAACTTTCCTGTGATCTTGTACTCAGACTAGAAATGGTAAATTCCAACACTTCTGGTGCCAACATGAGAAACAGCAAGTTTTGCATTTAAATTTAGTGGGTGAGTTTGCTTGTCTAGTGTTGCATGAAGCACTGATGAAGACTGATGTTTGTCAACCATTTTGAACAATATGACCTCCAAATGGGAGTGAAAGGTCATGGCAGATTTTCCTGGTGTCTGTTTTAGTCACTGTAATTTTTCTAATTTTTCTCTCCCTTTCTCCAGAGCCTCCCAGGTAAAAATTACTGACCTCCCTTTATCCCCATCAATGTCCTACTTTCAAAGCATGGCCATGGTGTACTGCTACCATGAGTTATCCAAGGCCACAGACCCACACCCAGCACCAGTTGTGCACACAGTACAGGTTTATTGGATAGGTTATCATGAGCTGTCAGATAATGTTTGTTTTGAATTGCGAAGAACTCTGGCTTGTAGACTATGAGCAGAGGGACTAACTACTTTGTTTTGGCCAGTAACCTGCTAAGAAGCTGAAACCATCTCTCCTACCTCTGCTGGATTCTGTCCTTATTCATATGGGTTCATTGGTTGCTAGCCATGGTTCCCAAGCCTGGCTGATCATCAGCATGCCCTGGGAAACTTAAAATGTATCAATCCTGGGGCTCAAGCCAAGATGCAGGGCCCTGGCATTTTTTGTGATCACTAGACAGACTCATCTCTCTGTCTCTCATGAGACTGAGAACATGTTCCCAGCCTTGAGTCTCAATTTGCAAATCTGTAAAGTGAGGGCAGTGAACATGGAACAGTTTGAGAACTCCATGGGACTGAGCGGGGGGATCTGATGATGGGGAGTGTCTCAATAACATGAGAATTTAAAACAAATATGTGAACTTTGGGTCTTTGCTTGTATCTGTGACTTGGAGTCATGTTGGGTTTCCCTTTGATTATAGGTAGGCTAATCCTTGCCCAAACCTTGTCTTTTTCTGCCAACTAGCTGTCCATATCCCTTTAAAATATGCCCCTCCCCCACTTTGCTAAAGTCCTACTCCTACTGAGGGTGGAGGATTATCTCTCTCCAGCTTCCCAGAGACCTCACCCTTTGTGCCACCCCAGACATTTCCTTCTCTGAACCCCCTAGGCCTCATTTGTATTGCAGTTCTGCCTTTCTCAAATTGTTTTCCCAGTTGGCAGGTGGTCTGTTAACAGACTGGCTTTGGGCCCCTTGCTGGATCAGGGGTAGGTAAAGTGCTACAAAAAACTGCCAGAAAGTGAGCAAACCAAGACGTGAGTGCTGACTTATTACAAGTGGCTGGAGGAAACTTACAAGCTGACCTGGTTGCTGTCTTGGGAGCCCTGCCACTGAAGACATTTGATGAAGAGGAAGAGATGAGGAAAGAAATCAAAGATCTGTCAAGTAATTAGTTTGTACCAAGAACTATGCTATGTACTTTGTGTCCATTTGTAGTAACAGCCAACTTTATAGTATACTGTACCCTGCCATTGGTCAGCTCAGTGCATCTGATTTCAGCCTCCTTCCAGACCTCCAAGGAGAGTTGTGATTCTCATGTCATAGACTAGGAAGCAGAAACTTAGAGGAGTGAATGTCTTGTCCAAGGTCCCAAGCAAGAAGCAGGGCTGGGATTTGAACCCTAGCCCTACTAACTACTCAGTCTGGACTGATGTTTATTCACACTCCAAATTTAGCATTTAGATTTCCAGGGGAATACTTGAACCTAGAATGAGATTTCTTTAAGATTTTTGAGCCAAAATTATTTTAATTTTATGGCTGGGAAAAATGTAAACTTACATTTTCAGCAGACCAGGGATGATAAAGTATGCATTTGTCAAATAAAATTCTTTGCTGTGATAAAGTAAATCATTTTTTGGCCTTGTAAAAAATGAGGCCTCACTTGAACTGTTTTTACTCTAGCCTTTGCTAATATTTCTGTTATCTCCATTAGGGATTACAATGATGGATGCCTTTTATTCGCATCGTTAAGCACTTCAGTGGATGTGTGAACACACAGAGCTTCATAAGTCATGGGGAAATGAAACAACATGGTCTCCCAGAAAGAAAGAAAGATCTGGAGAGTCTGACAGATTGGGGTTAGCACTCTGGCTGTGCCATGCATGGGCCAAGCAAACCTGGTCAAATTCCTTAGCTTCTCTAGCTCTGTTTCCTAACACATAAAACAGGGGTAATACTGTTTATCTCACTGGGTAATTGTGAGAATGGGATGAGTTGGCATTCCAGAGCATGCTGCTTTCCACAGTTCTTGCCTGTGATGAACATGTACTAAATGTCATGATTATTGTTGGAAAAGCTCTCAGGGTAACTAGTTAATGGCAGTGACTGTGGTTCACTGCACTTAGGACAGAGTCTAGACCTTGCTGTCTGGTGGGTCCCTATTTTTTTTTTTTTAAGGTTTTTTGAGACAAGGTCGCTTTGTGGTTCAGGCTGGCCCTGAGCTCAGCCTCCAACTCACATCACAGCAATCCTCCTGCCTCTGCCTCCCAAGTGCTGGGATTACAAGCGTGAGCCACCATGCCCAGCACTGTGGTATGTGGTACTGGTTGCTGCTGGGGTGAGTCTCCATGCCCAGTATTGTTATGTGGTTACCGGGGATCGTACTCCCGGGTCCTTGAGCTTGCAAGACAGGCGCTGGAACTACTGAGCTATATCCCCAGCCCTGGTGGGTCCCTCTTGCTGAAGCCCTAGTTAGAAATAGCTCAGGCAGTAGCTAGCGGAGAAACTCACTAGCAGGTTCATCCCTTGAAATTTTTCTGGTTATAAACTGCAGAATATCCAAGTTAATGTGTCTTAATTTGTGCATATTAATGATCTCTCATAAGAAATAGTCTCAGAGTAAAGTGACTCCAGAACTGTTTAAATAAGTTTTAGATTCTTTTTCTTCTCCTTTGCCATCTTCAGCCTGTGGCTCTTAGGCTGTCTCCCTCTTGGTTCCCAGATAGCTGCAGTAAATCTTTATTCACATCTTTACATCACAAAATTAAAAGGTCAGTAAAAGGAAAGAGTTCCTGCTATAGTCACATCATTTTTAAGAGACAAAACAATTATTTTCCCTAAAGCCCCTCCTGCCAGAATTACACTGATCAATGGAATAAGAAGTGGAATTAGGGCTAATATTTTCCATTCTAGCTGAGAACAAATTGGGAAACCTTTAAAACATGTACACATATCTAAGTTCCATCCTTTGAGGTCTTGTAGTAAGCTTATACCCTTGGTACACACACCAGGAAGCTCTGCTGAGCATCTAGGGTTAAGAATCTTAGGATTATACTGTTCAAGTTTCACCCCTGGGAACCGAGCATTTCAGCCTTCAGTGAGGTGCATGGCCACCAGTATCTGAACCAAATTAAAGTTTTAGAGAGAGAAGCCTGGACATTGTGTAGACACTCAGAAGCATCTTCCAGAGCTTCATCGGTCACAGAGAAATGAAACAACATGATCTCCCAGAAGGAAATATCTAGAGTCTTCTCATTTTGAAAGCACTTACAAGGAGCAAGAGAAGCTCTGGAAACAAGAGCAGACAACTCCTCTCACTTGAGCCTCCTCACCCCTGGGTGAGTAGAAATCTCCTACCATCATGAAATTTGCCTTTTGGTCAATCAACATTGTAATAAGTACATCTGCTCATTATGGACCTTACAGTTTCCTGGGAGCGTTATGGAATCCTTCCTCTAAATCTCTGGGAATTTGCACTTGAAACACTCTATGGTTTATTATTCTGTTCACTGATGACTAAAAATAACTAATAACTAATAATGGATATTACTGCCAGACCCATTTTCCACAAGGGCTCTGAAAGTGATAAGCTATTCCTTTCCCTAAAAGAAATTGAGAGATCTGGCAGGAGGCTAAAATCTGACTGCTAGGGCCAGAATGCCTGTTGAAATGCAATTACCTGTGTGACCATATGAAGAGGTGAAATCTTTTAAGAGGTAGTAAGGTCGGAGGACTTTCCCTCATGAATGGCAGTGGCTTAATTACTGTGGGTTGCTGATAAAAAGATGATTTCCTGTGTTTGTCTCTCTGCTCACTTTCCAGTGTAGTCACTCTATTTCCACTGGGACAAAATACCAACTCTCACAACTTAAAGGAAGAGAGGTTCTCTTGAGTTTGCGATTTCAGAGGGTTCAGTGCATTACCAGCTGGCTCAAGGGCAGAAATAGCTGGTGAGAGAGGCTGGCAGAATAAAACTGCTCAATCCTTGGAAGTCAGAAAAAAATGCAATAAGGGAGAAACTAGTGTCACATCCCTAGTGATCCAGCCCTCTGACTGGCTTTTAACAGCCCACTCAGCTATGAACTCATTAGTGGACATGTATAGCACCTCCATAATCCAACAACCTTTCCAAAAGCCCCACTTACTAACACATGGAACTTTTAATCTAAATAATAGTATTCTGCCTTCTGCTATGACATTTTATAGCAGGAAGCCCTTTGCCAAATACTGACACTGTACTTTTGGACTTCCTATCCTCCAGAACCATTGGCAGATCACCATCTAATCTAATAAATTACCCAGTCTGGCATTCTGTTATAGCCAGACAGTCATTTAAAATATGAACAAACACAACTTTGAACCCATTCTACCACCTGCAATCCATCACCTTGCTTCTCTTTGAGCATCATTTTTTCCCCCACATAAGGAAGAGAATAATATTTGCCTATTATGGTAGATTTGAGAATAAACAAGACTATGGAAGTAAGTGCAGCTGGCACATGAGGGCACAATGTATAGTCTGTCAGATAACTTCTGGGAGGATAGGGCAGATTTTTCTAGGCCAGATCAGAAAGTGTAATTGGGCATGCCCTAGGGTTCCTTTGCCTTATCTGATGTCATTATGTCCTAAGTACTTGACTGATATTTTCACCTGGACACTAGCTGGTACTTAGAATTGTTCAGAAAGGAGATGTAGCAGGGTTGGGTTGGGGGGGGGGGCGGCTTTCTGTGACTAGGAAAGACTGACATGATTTCTTTTGGACTCTGCAGCGGACAGAACCCCAGAACCCATGCTTAACTGCTTAATGGAAGTTTTGGGCATAGCCAGCCTCATCCCCATCAACCCACTGGCTTCTTTATCTGCCTACCGTCCAGGCAAAGAGTCAAGTGTAAACTAACAGTTCATGTAAATGGGCTGTCAGGTTGCTGAGCCAATATGTTATAGTTAATCTATTTAAAACAGCAAGGTCTCCCCATTTGTAAACACCTTGTGATAAGCTCTTTATAGCATATACAACTGAGGAAAATGAATGGCATCTCATCAGCTTCCCTGGAGTCTCTATTACCATCCCGTTGCTTATCCAGATGACCTGCTAATTCAGCTCGGCCCAACCCAGACCGACTCTGGTCTCACTGAGCTGAGCTTGATGCTGCTTCTGGGCTGGGTAGGGCTCCCCAGGGAACAGGAGAAGCCATACAGCTTTTGGAGGCTTGGAGAATGGAGGATGGAGTATAGAAGGCCAGGGCACCGCCTGCTGGAAGGGGCATGACCATGGATTGAAAACCCAGGCTACTCTGAGGTCAAACCCCAGTTCTTAAGCTCGGTGCTCATGGCTTCGGTAAGCTAGTGAGTTACATCCTGTGAATGTTTAATCCCATGGATGTAACTCCACTCACTCAATAAGGGAGAGTAGGAGAGAGTTCTACACCAGGTATGACTGAAAAATGCAGCAAATGTTTATATTTTTAAAACAATTACAATAGGGGACGTATAGCCATTAATTCTCTTCAAAGCACTCACCCATACTCCAACACTCTTACTCTGTCATTCTCTTGACTTTTGGATCCTGTTCTGGAAGTCCTGGGGTTTGTTTGTTTGTTTGTATGTATTGTATGTGTATTTTAATTGAAATCTTTATTGGTATGTTACATATACACATCATGATTGCACTCAACAATGAGAATTGGTACCAGTATATGACACTACTGAATTCTCATTTTTTCCCATACCCCTACCCACCCTACTCCCTGACCCCCTTTATACATAAGCTCTGTTTCCTTTCTCTTTTGTTATAATCTCATTATTTTTCCCCTTGTTATTTACCCCTTCACCCCACTTCCCTTTGAGTATTTTCTATTTCACAATATATAACATACATTCTAGAACTCATTTACATCTTCATTTTCTCATACCAGAGAAAAGATGAAATATTTACACATCTGTGACCTATTTATTTCACTTATGAGGATGTCCTTGGGGTACGACCATTTAAGTATAAATGATTCAATCACATTTTTTATGATAAGTAAAAGTAATGATAAGTAATACTCCATTCTGTAGAAGAACCACAACTTTTTTTTCCAGTCTCCATTTGATGCACATTTTGGTTGTTTCCAAGTTTAGCTATCACAAACTGAGCTGCTATAAACATGGGTGCACAAATGTTGCTGTGATATGGATCTTTTAATTCTTTTGTATACATATCTAGCAGAGGTGGAAGTCCTGTTTTGTGAGTGTCTGCAGCTGCTCTATCATGCCTACCTCAATATCCTGAGTTAATTCTAAACATCATTTTAATTTTAGGGGAGACTGAGAAGCTACTCCGTGCAAGATCTGCTGAATGAGATCAGTGAGGACACATTGTAATGGTTGTTCTCCACGTGTTAGTCCCTGTAATAATACCTTTAATTATCATTACTTCTGATGGGTGATACTTGACAGCAGCATTCACTGAACTGTTGATCATACCTCAGGATAGTATTCACCAAGGAGGGCATCCAGAACTGATTCAGAAAAAGATTAGAACAATGAGGAAGTGTGTTCAAAGCAAGGAGTACTGTGAGGGGGATTGATGGCAATGTGTCTTTTACTGTGATATATGTATGTGTGTGTGTGTATAATTTAAACACACTGACTTTTAATGTAGAACAAGTAGATATTAATAAAAAATATGAAAGCTATTATATGAAAAAATAATTTTCATAACAAAAATAATCAGAGAATGAATGACAAAGGGAAATATACTGTGTATCATCTTAAAATAATATATTTTCACTTGCTAATCTATCAGCTCATTTTCCTAAAGTACTATATCTTTTTTGCATAAGATATTTTAATTATTATCAAAGTGTCTCACACTTGGTATAATTTTGAAGAATTTCTTCCTATTTCACAAATATCTATTATATTTTTTGTTCTTTATTTACACTTTCAGTTTCTCACACCAGAGACAATATTTACACATGTGTTTTGGATTTATTTCTTCTTTAGGTTTTTTTGAGACAGGGTCTCGCTTGTAGCTCAGGCTGGCCCTGAGCTCAGCCTCCAACTCACATCACCGCAATCCTCCTGCCTCTGCCTCCCGAGTGCTGGGATTACAGGCCGGAGCCACTATGCCCTGCACCATGCCAGTACATGGTACTGGTTGCTGCTGGGCGTGAGTCTCCATGCCCAGTATTGTATGTGGTTACCAAGGATTGAACCCAGGTCCTTGCGCTTGCAAGACAGGCACCAGAACCACTGAGCTAAATTCCTGGCCCATGTTGGATTTATTTCACTTAAACCTATTGTTCCAAGAGCACCCATTTACCCAGAAATGTCTCAAGTTTATTCTTTATGGCTGAATAGTACACATTATGTAAAAGAAACCTACATTTTTTTTTTTTTGTACTGAGGATAGAACTCACAACCTGTGTTTGCAAGGCAAATGTGATGCCACTGAATTAAATCTCTAGTCCCGCACATCTTTATTTATCCATTCCTCATTTTGGTTGTTTCCAAAATTGGGCTATTATAAACTATTCTGGGGGCATGTATATCACTGTGGTATGATGCTTTTAATTCTTTCAGAAAGATACACAGAAGGGAGTAGTTGGGTGAAAGGGAGACTCTAATTCTAATTGTTTTGTTTTTCTGTTTGTTCATTTGTTTTGAGATACCAGGGATTGAATGCTCTAATAATAATTTTTAAGGAATTTCAACAGTGGTTACAGCAGTCAACACTCTCACCAACTGTGGAGAAGGATTTCTTTTTCCTCCCAGCCCTGTCTGCATTTATTGTTGGTTGATTTCTTGATAATAGCTATTCTTTCTGAAGTGAGATATAATCTCAGTGTTGCTTTAATTTGCATCACTCAATTGACCAGTGATGTCGAACATTTTCTCATATATCTGTTTGCCATTTCTACTTCTTCATCTGAGAAGAATATATACATCTCAGATGCCCATTTTTGGATTGGGCCTTTAAATTTGAGGGGCTAGTTTTCTCAAATTATTATATGTTCTAGATATTAGTGCTTTATCTGAGTAACTGCTGGCTAATTTTTTTTTCCCCACTTTGTGAGATGACTTTTCACTCTGTTGATCATTCCTTTTGCTGTGCAAAATCTTTTTTAAAAGATGAGGTTGCAGTTGTTGATTCTTTGTAGTATTTCCCTTGACATCTGGGTTTTCTTAATGAAGTCTGCCTACTCCCCTGTCCTTAAGGGTTTCACCTAATTCTCACTTCCATCAGATTTAGTAAACACACCGACTTTCTGATCAGCCCTTGTAGTATGGTTTTTTATTCTTCCTGCCTATTCAGGGGACATATGAGCTGAAGTGAGAGGTTATGTGGTTATCTTTTGCTTCTGTTCCTCTTATTCCATGAGCACCTTCTTGTGTTGGGGGTGATCCAAGTATTTAGGCATACTTATTTGACTGTAAGGCTTTTTACTCTTGCCTTCTAACATCATAATCCAAGCCCCAGGTAAGATGGAATTCCATCCTATCTTCCCAACAGGGTTGAGGCACTTCCTAAATCATATTATATAATTTTTTCTTCCAAAGTGAGAGGCTCCTTTGCTTATTCTCCAAGTATTTAGTCCCCACTGCCTTTCATTATCAGAATAAGCACAGAAACTTCCATTTAATAAATGGGGAAATTAGCACTTGGTGCCTATAGTAATTTGATGCCCCTATCTTGTCCTTAATTGAGAGGAGAAACTGGAACATACTAACATGACTGACCCTCTCTAACCAGGCTGGCAAGCTCCATAGTGAATCCTTTTCTGCGATTACTGAATTTAAGAATGAAACAGTGGCTTAGAAATAAAAAGAGATGAAGTTTTAAATGGTATTCAAATATCTGTTTTCAAAATGTACTAGAGTTCAGTCCCATGTCAGTCCATTAGTTCCACAAGACTCAGCATCCTTGTACAAATCCTTATGTAAATGTTCAAGATAAGTTTCAGTCATTAAACCATAGTCCTAAGCAACATAATTTAGATTAGAAAAGATACTCATGTCACTTGGATCTAAGCTTCATGATCAGCTCATTGGCTACTGGACAGTCGAACTCACAGATAAGAGATATACGGCCAGAGCTTCAGCCGAACCTATCATAGGTCTTCTGTATAGATGCAGCTTCTTCCAGCCAGTCAAGGAGGATACACTGGTTATATACCCCTGACATAAGCAAGGCATCAGATAGAGTGTGGAGACTGTTAGTTTTGCTCTCCTGGGAAGACTCTTCCTTCAAGTCTGAAGCACCAACCCACTGAGGAAATGACTTAACCTTAGTGCTTACTTCATTACCATGTAGGGCCCAACTGTCCCATGCTGTTGCTTTCGGAAAGGCACACTAAGCTATTTTGGGAGTGCAGGCCCAGAAGTTAGAAGACCTTCATGTCAGTTTGCTCTGTGATTACAAACAATTTGCTCTGTCTCTCTTGGGCTCCACTGACTGGTCTGATCAAGAGTGGTCCATGTGATCTGTCTTCTCCTCTGCTCCCATGTTTACCAACCAACTCCATCTCCACCTTCCCACTCACATCACTGCAGTGTCCAGTACCCAGACTTAAAAGTGAAAGAAACATACATTTAGGTATGTTTTCAACTTTTTTTCCTTAAGTTTTACTTATATCTGTGCATCTGTCCCAGCTTCCCTATGGCCATAAACAAGATAGGGAAGCTGTTTAAGGCTGGTCCACAAAGCTTCCCCCAATTATCCTGGCTTGTCCACAGTTGTATGGCATAGTAGGTTGCCCTGGAGATGAAGTGTCTCATGGCTCTGTGTAAGAATCTCTTAGTCAGCAGCTCTGTGCCCCCCACACCTTATCACAGCTGGACGCTTGGGTTTCATTTGGATATTAGCAAGGCAGAGTGGGGTTGAGGACTTAGTGGTTGCTTCACCAATCAAGTAATAACTGTGTCTCGTTGGGGACTTTGCTCACATGCTGGGGCAGGCAGACCCAGCAAGGTGACCTTGCCATTTACTGTCATTACAGGTACTTCTCAGGGAACATGTCCAACACCTGCATACTCATTTTTTTTGTCTGGTTCACTACAAAAGCAAGAAAAATTATTCTTCTGTCTCTTCAGTCTATTGTCTGTACTTGAAACTTATCCATTTGTCTCATAACCTAGGATCTTAAAACTGTGAGGGTCGAGAGATGTACTCTGTTTCTTTGTCTTCCCTGAAGTAATGGGCAGAGGTAGGTGCCACCTTGTGTGGAAGGTAAGGAAGAAGGGCCTATGTATGCAAAAGTGAACGATGAATAAAAATCATGTCTCACAGGACAGAAAAATGCTGTGTGGCATGTACTTTGACGGAAACACTCTGCCTGTGTGCTTAGCATTCTCAGTTGCAAAAAAGTGATTTAAATGGAAAGGGCCATACTGGTGTTTCTGCAGTTTGGAAAGCCAGGGAGCCATGCTTGGGGACGGCTCATCCCTGGGGGGTGCGCAGATGTGGGGCCAATGTGGTGCAACCATTGCTCATACTCAGCACCATGTGGGAGGAAGACAAACTACAGCTCAGATCACTACACAGGCTGCTGGTCTCAGTCTCCAATCCAGTGTGGGGCACCTCCTTCCTCAGTGCCCCCTTCTAGATGGAAGGAACTGAGGTTACATGCACAGGTCCTGACTGCACAAAGCCTGGGAAGAGAAGCTTTCCGTCCCCCGGCCAGGAGCCTGGGACTCTGAACAGAGGTCACGGGTGAGAAGAAAGGCATTTGAAAGACAGCGAGTGGCACTGATAACAGATGTTGCGATGCTCTCTGCATGCAGGCTCCGGCATCTCCCCTTCTCTCTGCACATGCCCCACTTCTCTTTGGCTTGTCATAGCTTTAGTGTTTGGCACTGCAGGAGACATTCTTTCTGCTGTCTGATCAGGAATGTAACTGTTGTGAGCAGCATAGTCACATAGTCATGGTGTTGGCTGTGAAACAAACAGTATCTAGAGGAGCTGGGGCTGCCCATGGAATCTGGAGACTGGAGCAGAAGCAGAGCAAGACATGTCCCATGGCACTGCTTTCGTAAAGGGGCTTCCTTTGCTCCCGTGCGGTAGGTGCTGTTCTCATCGTGAAAGCTATCTACTGAACACGGTCTTGTCTGGGCACTTTCTTCCAGCCTTTAGAATCACCACAAAGAAAATAACATTGTCCATGTCATACAAATGATAGAATGGACAGGAAACGTGGGAACTCGAGCTCTTCCAGGTCTCACTCCTTTTGTAAATGACCACATACAAATGAGAAGGTTCAGCTGCTAAGTTCCAAGTGCCGAAGAGTTACAGACATAGGCACGTATAGACACATAACGACTATGATGGATCTGTGTGATGCTTCTTATCTCAGGGAAGAGGATTTTTTTTACTCCCAGTTTACAGATATAGAAGTCAAAGCTCAGTATTCATAACTATTTTTTCCCTGGTAAAAGAGGGATTGGAGATGGCAACTCTGTTCTGATCTCTGGGTTGTCCCACCCAGATTACATCTTCACAATTAGGTGAGGCCTTAGGCAAAGTGTCAGCTGACCTGTGTGCTGACTATGGGCCCCCGAGGGCTTCTATACCACCTGTCCCATGGCGAGGACAGGCACATTTTTATGAGTTGGCATGATTCTATAGATGCGCCAGCTGAAAGCCGGTGTTTGCCAGGGGCAGCTTTGCACCTTCCAGGGGAGAAGCTGCAAAAGGAAAGATGAGAAGCAAATTGAGAGTCCAAATGCAAAGTCCCATGGATGAATTGATAGGTGGGAGAAAGATTTCTAGCAGAAGAGGCTGCCACCTGATTTTATCCAAGTGAACAAAGAAGAACACAAATTACTGTGGGAAAAGTTAGCTATTATCTGGTCAGTTCTATTTTTTAACTTTCATTTAAAAAAATTTTAAGCTAAATCTAATAAAATGGTAACTTTTAAAAAAGTAGAAGAACCACAAGATCTCTATATCTTCCCATGTCCGAGAACTTTTTCTAAAACTCTTCCTAGAAACAATTGCACATCTTGTATTTGGAATCTTCTGTCCTTTTTACTGAGCATCATTTTATAATGCCTTTTTCACTTATAAGGCCATATAGTCTCGTAACTGTCTTTTCACAAGTGTGTTAAGTGTTTCTTGAGGCAAATATACCATGATTCCATAATCATCCCCCAATTTCTGGGTGTGGGAGGCCTCTTTGAGTTCTGGCTATGCTAAATGATATAGCATCATCCTCCACAAGACAAATGGCTCCCATGCCCAGCCTGTGTTTCCTCAGTGTCAGGCAAAGCTACAGCGATCGCCTTGGCTGAGGCTATTCTCTCTGCTCTTGTATCACTCTCTACCTGCATATCTCCCAAAGGCTCGTGTACAGTAGATGAACCCATCTCCCCCTGTATTCCCAGCTCTGTGACAGTTCCAGCATATGTGCCCTCTGTGTACCTCCTGTTCCAGGAGCATATACTCCAGGTGTTCTGGCTCCTGACTCTTTTCTCCCTGCTGCATCTGTGCTATGTTGACCCCCAACGGGCTCCAGGCCTTTGGTACAGTGCAGTGTAGGGCCTGACTTCTCTCTCTTGTGATGTCCCTGGCCTCTACACCCTTCTAACTTCTCTTTGCTTAGCCAGATCTGCTTGTCCCTGTCTGTCTTGCTGGTGCATCCCAGCATAACTGCTGCTGATGGGCTCTTTTCTCACTATGAAGACTTTATCTCATTCTCTGGAGCTTCATTTGCATTTTTAGCCATGTTCAGTGTCTTAGAGTTCTCTAGAGTAATAGAACTAGGAGATATGGTTATAAATAGACACAGATACAGGCGATACAGATATGTAAGAGGAGATTCATTTTGGGAATTGGCTTATGTCATGATGGAGCCTGAGAAGCCATGAGTTTGCTGTCTTTGCCCTGAGAAATCAGCCGGGCCAGTGGGTAGTGCAGTTTGGTCCAAAAGCTTGACAGATTGATGGCTGCTGGTATTCAAAGGTCAGAGGACCAAGAGCTCTGATGTGCACACACAGGAGAGGATGGATATTCCAGTTAAAAAGAGGGAATTTTCACTGCATTTGTTGTGAGTCTGGCTCTCAATAATTTAGATGGTGTTTCATCTCAGAGGGGTTCAATCTGTGCTACAAAATGTACTTATTCAATTATTAAGCTTTTCAAAAAACTCTACCACACATAGCATTTCAGCAGCTGAGTATGCCTGAGCCTACTCAAGGTGACATATAAACATGTCACCACATTCAGTAAACTGAGTTCAGAAACCCAATGCTTCATAACCAACCTTTCTCTTGAGCATTATGAAGGCTTCCATTGTGCAAATGTCTGTCAAAATCTTTTGTCCCCTGAGATTTCCTCCAGATTGGATTGATATAAAAATTAAGCATGACTTTTAATGAAGACTTCTCTGTCCATTTGTCATTCTATGGCTCTATTTGGGTGACGTCCATCCAACTTGTACTAAACTCAGTCTTTAACTCCTCTGTCACCTTGACCCGCTCTTCTATTGTTATATAATTAACAAGGCTACTATGCAATTGATTTCCCCAGAAACTCAGGAATTACCCTAGATCAGCTCTAATTTATTATGTCCTGTGCTTTTTTTTTTTTTGAAACAGGGTCTCACTTTGTAGTTTAGGCTGGCCCTGAGCTCAGCCTCAAATTCACAGCAATCTTCCTGTCTCTGCCTCCCAAGTGCTGAGATTACAGGCGTGAGCCACCACGCCTGGCATTGTGTTCTGTGGTGCTGATTGCTGGTGGACATGAGTCTCCACGCCCCCCCAGCATTGTTGTGATTACCAGGAATTGGGGGCCCTTGTAAGGCAGGTGCTGGAACCACTGAGCTAAATCCTCGGTCCTGACCTGTGATTTTTGTCAACAAACACCAAATTTATTCCTTCATCTTCTCCCTTTGCATTGTGTCTCTGTCCTTGATCATCATCTCCTCCTGTGCTTTTGCAACAAACTCCTAATGGATTTTGAGGCCTCTAAGGTGATTCTGAAGCACAGACATCTCTGTGTTATTTCCTGATGTAATCTTTCATTGGCTTTGTATTATATATAAGATGGAAACCCTAACTGATATCTAGGCAACTTAGAAATGTTTTTTTTTTAAACAGGGTCTTGCCTTTGTAGTTCAGGCTGGCCCTGAGCTCAGCCTTGAACTCTGCAATCCTCCTGTCTCTGCCTCCCAAGTGCTGGGATTATAGGTGTGAGTCACCACACCCCGCACTGTGGTATGTGGTTCTGATTGGGCATTGTTGTGTGTGGTTACCAGAGAATGAACTCCAGTCCCTGCACTTGCAAGGCAGGCGCCGGAACCACTGAGCAAAATTCCCGGCCCTAACTTACAAATCTTGATCCTTACTTCTTCTGTTTTCTGCCATTCTGTATTGTATACTTTTAAAAAATAACACCATATGGCTTGCAGTTTAATCATCTTCTTGCTTAGTAGGTACATTATCCCCTTGTCTGGACTATTTTCTAACTTAGCCAAGCTCAGGTATCTCCTCTGGCAGAAAGCTTTGCCTGAACTTTCCCTCACCACTTTGCGAGGCCAAATCACTTCCAGGTTCTATGCGACCCTAGCAGCCTGGACATATCATTTCCATGACACATATTACTGGTTTACCTGTTCACATGTCTGTCTGAGGAATCCAAATACATGTTGAACAAATTGTTTTTAAAAACCTCATATGTCTTGCTTTTCTTTGTCAGTTGCTGATCAGTCTAGTTTAGAGTAATTTGCAGTTTTCCATTATAAAACCAGAGGAAAACGTGTCTTTGGGGTTATTCAAGGTTCTTAAACTGGACAAAGAAATTGTACTTCACCTTTGACCTCCTGACCTCCCTTCTCAGCGCTGACTTGGAGACCACAGCAAAGCTCCCAGTATTTCAAGGCACTGGACAAACTCTGCCCCACAGATTAATTTTAGAGTCATTGAAATTCTGCCAACTCTGGAGGGAGTGATTGGGAGCCAGGCTGACAACCAGCAAAGGAGGAAATTACTCTCTGTCTATTTCAAGATGAGAGAGTTTTAACCACTGTGCCTCCCCCAGTGATGCTGTTCGAAAAAACATAAATTTAA
Organism: Petromus typicus; assembly: GCA_004026965.1. Taxonomy (NCBI): domain Eukaryota; kingdom Metazoa; phylum Chordata; class Mammalia; order Rodentia; family Petromuridae; genus Petromus; species Petromus typicus. The sequence continues at coordinate 91,654 of PVIR01000635.1, read as the reverse complement.
TACTTTTATGAAATTCAATCTTCTGACCATAAGTGTTTCAGGACTTGCTTTGATGTTCAGGAAAAGCAGCCCAGGGCCAGTGTCTTTTGCACATATGGTGAGGATGGCGTCTTACACATGAACCAAGAAGTTTGTGTCCCTCAAATCCCTGTAAGTTACCTACTGCTTAGATGACTCAACATATTTTTATTCAGCACCTCCTATGTCCAGAAGCATTGTGCTGCTGGAGAATGAACCCAGATTTCCAAGTCAGATGGGAGTGTTTTCAGGTCCTGTCTTGGCTCCTCATTCCTTTCAGTCACTGGCGTACCCCGGGATCCCACCATGTGCTTGTTTCAATACCTGTGAATAGCGTCATACTATTGACTTTTAAGGAAAACAGTCAAACTCATACAGGGTAGACTGGGAAGGAGCCTGCCTTATACAGTGCCTAGGACATATATGTCTATTTAAAACAAAAATTATGAGACTCTAGTTCTGTGTAAATATAGTGAGTTGATAAGAAGCCACAGTTTCCATCTTACTAGTAAGTGAGGAGACTCGGTAAAGAGACTTTAAAACCCACCATGGGTGCATCATTTAGAAATTGGCTAAAAAATAGAACTACCATGCCATACAGCAATCTCACTGCTGGGTATTATCCAAAGGAAATGAAGTCAAGGTTCTAAATAAACACCTGTATTTGCATGTTTAATGGAACATTGTTCAAATATCCAAGAAAAGAAATAACTTAAGTGTCTATCAGCTGATGAATGGATACAGAAAATGTGGTACATACATACCATGGAGTACTATTCTGCCACAAACACACGCAATCTTATAATTTGCCACAACACAGATGGAACTGGAAGGTGTTACGTTAAGTAAGACAAGCCAGGTACGGAAAGACAGGCACCACATATGCCTCTCATGTGTGCAAGTTAACAAAGTTGATCTCATAGAAGCTGAGAGTAGAATAATGGCTATCAGAGGATGGGGAGAGTAGAGGGAAGGGAGTGATGGGAAAAGTTGGTCCGCAGGTACTAAACTATAGTTAGACAGGAGTAAGTTCTAGTGTGCTACTGCACAGTAGGATAAGTATCAATAATAATGTGCTGCATATTTTTAAAAAGACAACTCCTATGGAAATCAGTATAGAGAGTCCTCAAAAAGCTAAAAATATAATTTCATTCAACCTAGCTATTTCCTTACTGGATAGCTTTTTGAAAAAATTAAAGGCATCATATAACAGTTATATATACTTATCCTTATTTACAACAGTGCAATTTATTACAGCTAAATCTTGGAATCTGCCTATAGGTCCATCATCAGATAAATGGATAAAGAAAATATGGTTTATATATAATGGAGCACTATTTTGTTATAAAGAAAGATAAACTTGAGTCATTTAGAGAAAAATAAATGCATTTCAAATCCATAATATCAGGTAAAGTAAGTCAGACACACAGGCCTAAATATTATATAGTTTTTTTTTTATATGACAGACCTAAAGTGCAAATTAATTTAAAAGCAAAATAGGAACAGGAATATGGATCCTTTGCAAATGAGAAGGGACCAGTGATGGAAGAAGGCACTCAGAGGCTGCTTGAGCCATAGGTGAAGGGGGCCTGGTTATTGCTTAAGGTGGCAGCAAATCCTGGCTGCATCTAGTGATGCTGAGTCTTCATGGGTAGAAAATGCAAGAGTTGTGGAGTCATTGAGGCTTCTACCCAAAGAAATTCAAAGGAAAGGAAGGCTAGGCAACGTAACCCTGACGGGGTGATGTGTGAAGTCATGGGAATTACGTGGGACTCTTGGAAATCAAAGATGCCAAGGTCATACAATATCTGTTTGGAAAGTCACAGGCAATGAGCAGGCTGGGGAAAACAGAGAGGCTATGTGCACTGCACTTGGGAAGGGCCATCCAAGGACTTTGAAGCTCATCTCTCACCATCATATGCCCTCGGTGCTAAACATAAAGCTACAAAACTTTAATATGCTTGCCCTGCTGGGTTTCAATCTTGCTCTGGTCCTGTTCTTTTCTACTCCCATGCACTTTCTTAACTGAATGGAAATGTTTACCCTGTGCCGTTGTATTTTAAAATCAAGTAATTAGCTTTTTGAATCTCCCAGAGGTTCATAACTAAGAGTTTGCTTTGGCTCCCACAGGAGATGTTGGATTTAGATTTCTGAGCAAGGCTGGAAGCATTGAGATTTTGGGGAGGGTTTTAGTGTGGTTTTGGGTCTGTGAACCTGGGAGAGTAATATCATGTTAGGCAGAACTGTGACCTAACTTTACTTTGGAGATGAAGTATAATTTAAAGAGATATACTTGGGTTACAAATTGACAAGTGGAATATAACAGTTAAGCTGGGTTATCAACTTAATTGGGTTAGGGCTGTGCAGATGAGTAGAGCACACTTCTGGTCATGTGTATGTGTGGGAATGATGGAGCCAGAACTTTAGGTATTATACCTAGTTCCTGGTCCTTTCCTCTGTAATACTGTTCCCTGGCTCTTGGCTCCTAACCACCCTGAACAGGTTTGCTCTACCATATCCTTTTCCCATGTTTCTTCTGTGGAACCAGCCAGTCATGGGCTGACTCAATACTCAGAAACCATGAGCTACTCTAAGCTGTGGGTGTTAGATACGTTTTTCCCAACAGCAGGAAATTTGATTAGTTTAGATGGTGAAGGAAACTAGCCCAAAACAAGGAAGCATCGTATCTTCCCCTCCATTAGAAATAGTACATGTATTAGTCATATTTTCCACTGCTAGAACAAATACAAATATTTAAATCTTCTAGATTTTATTATTATTATTATTATTTTTTTTGAGACAGGGTCTCACTTTGTAGTTAGGCTCGCCCAGACCTCAGCCTCAAACTCACATCACAGCAATCCTCCTGCCTCTGCCTCCCAAGTGCTGGGATTACAGGCGTGAGCCACCACGCCCGTGAGCCACCATGCCCGGCACTGTGGTATGTGGTGCTGATTGTTGCTAGGCGTGAGTCTCCACACCCAGTATGGTATATGGTTACCAGGGATCGAACCCAAGGCCTTGTGCTTGCAAGACAGGTGCCAGAACCACTGAGCTAAATCCCCAGCCCCTCTTCTAGATTTCTATTTGCAATCTCTTCATGGACTCTAATTCTTTGCTAAGCCAGTCATTCATGTTCTATATCATTTTGTTTACCTCAAGTAATTTTATATTATCATCTTTTATAAGGTCCTCAATTCTTTTATCACATCTATTATATACTTAATTATATCTTTGGGGAGTCTGCTGAGTACCTTATTCATCTGTTTTTTAAAAATTTTTCTTTCTTTCAAATAATGTGGCTCTGTGACTTCGCTTGCCCCCTCTTCAATGCCTCGTGGATCAGCTTTGGGGAAGTTGGGAATTTGGGGAGGCATTTTGTTGCTTTGTCTTATGTTTCTATTATTTTTTGTTTGTTTTTCTTTGTCTATGGTCTGTCAGCACCTATGGTGGAAAGACTTTTGCTCGTGTGGAGGTTTCTTATATATATATATATATATATATAAGATATATATATATATATATGGGGTTTTTTTAGGTTTTTTGAGACAGGGTCTCGCTTTTGTGGTTCAGGCTGGCCCTGAGCTCAGCCTCAAACTCACATCACAGCAATCCTTCTGCCTCTGCCTCCCGAGTGCTGGGATGACAGGCATGAGCCACCATGCCCGGCACTGTGGTATGTGGTACTGGGTGCTGTTGGGGTGAGTCTCCACGCCCAGTATGGTATGTGGTTACCTGGGATTGAACCCCGGTCCTTGCACTTGCAAGACAGGCACCAGAACCACTGAACTAGCTCCCTGGCCCGATCACAATATTTTTAATGACACAAAGATAATCCAGATTTTGGAGTATGGGGAAAATATTATTAGTAATAAATACAATGTGACTCTGGTAATAGAAAGTAAATAAGCAATGGTTATATTGTTCACGACAAGCTGGATATTGATATACCATAAGAATCAATAATGTGCCACCTTTAACCACAAAAGATCTATAATTATAGTTTAAATACTAAAATAAACCAAATATTAACATATGGTGCATACATATTGCATGTTACAACTATATCTTCATTAAAATATAAAGGAATTTAACAGTAATAACATAAAGATTGATAAAGTGTAATGGTTACATTCATGAAGACGGGTTTGGGAGTAAGGGAACAAAAGAAGAAAAATCTGAAAAACTAAATGGAGGATGAGGAGAGAAAAGTGAGGCAAAGGATCCTATTAAGGAGAAAGATGTTTATAGAATTAGATAAAGGTAACAGAGAAGAACAAACAAGAAAAGGATTTTAAGAAGAGGAGAATAAGGAAAAACATATAGAAAATAAAGAAGAAAAATAAAAAAAGGAAAAAAGAAAGAAAAAAATTAAGGAAAAGAGAAAAAAAGAAAGGAGAATTTCTCCAACTCCAATAAATAAGAAGAAAGAGGAAGAAATTTTCTCTGTATTTTTGAATGAGTGCTTTCTTGCCAGGATCCACAGTTTTGGAATGCAGCGATTCGTGGTTTTCCCGGCCTCGCTTTGGTTTTGCGAGGTCCCCGCTGGTTACTCTGGGCTGCGGCAACGATCCACACGGAGCATGTCCTTGCTCACGTCGGGAGAAGAGCGAGGCGAGACGACCTCAGATCTGTGCTGGGTGTGGGCTGCGTAGCAAGAGTTCAAGCACTTCACACCGGCCCTTCTAGCCTAGCCCTTTCTGTGCGCACGAGCCTGCGTTCCACTCACTTGAGAGCTGCCCTTCTCCACCTGAGTTCAACCGAGTCATGAGCTCTTCGTCCAGCTTGCTCCCTCTCCGCAGCTTGCTCCTGCGGCTGTCAGTCACCGTGAGAAAGTTACCCTGGAAAGTGAAGTTGTTCAGCTGTTCTGAGTCTCAGACGTAAATAATCAACAACTTCCCCAAATGGTGACAGATTGAGCAGTCTCTGGCAGTATGGTGGGTGCTCCCTGAAATTGCTCTCTAGCTGTTGCCTGCTGTGCTGTAGGAGACACCTCGGAGGGGAACCCTTACATGCTTTTGCAGCTCACAGCGTCCATGGGCTTCAGCCACGCCACAGGCCTGCTTTGCTCTTTCTGCATAAGCGGCTCCTGGACTCGGCCCTGACCTTGCATTTGCCGAGGCAGCTTCCTTTCCCTGGGGGAGCTTCAGCTGCTCATTGTTTTCTCACTGGGATCCATTTCTCTAACTTCTCCGTAGCATCTAATATTCTGGTCAGTTCCTTCTCAGTTTCTGAAGATTTACTTCTTCTTCTTCTTCTTCTTTTTTTTTTTTTTTCCGTCTTCATCGAGTTGTTATTTTCAGGGTGTTCGGATTCCAGATCTTGGAGCAGCTGTATTTTGCTGCTGATCATACTCTGTCATTTTCGCTCCTCCCTCAAGCATCTCGGTCAAGAAGAACACAGGAATCAAACTGCTGCAGTTCTATTGACGTTTATAGAGTTTTTTTTTTTTTTTCTTCATTTCTTCCGTGGTCTTGAGTATTTCAATTTTTCTGAACTATGAATATATGTACTTTAAATCTTTTGGGAAAATAAGTAAAAATAAAATTGAGTTCTAAAAGAATGAGCAAAGAGGAATTTAGATGAACAGCTGAGAAGCAGAACAATAACCAGTCTGAGAACTGAGAAGTTACACCTACAGAGACAAGCGGAGCTAAAGGAAATAGGAAGTAATTTGGGTATATACTTAGTGCGTATATGAAGTGCCGAGGTTGGAGGGAGGCATCTGGAAAAGATTTTCAGGAACTATATAATAGACTAAGCATTTCCTTATAAGCCCCTCTAACCATGGGCTATAACTGCATGGAAAGGTGTGGGTTTCTTCTTTTCTATTCTCATTTCTTTTCCCTCCCCTCCCCCTCTGCTTCCCTCCCCTCTGTGTTTCCTTCTCTTTCCTTGTTTTCTTCTTTCCTTTCTTCATTTATTTATTTATTTATTTTTGCAAGATGCATATATGCAGCAACACTTGTGAGTTGGGGCTGAGCAGGCTGAGAAGTGGGGAGACCAGACACCGCCCTCAGGGTGGGCAGTGGGCCTCTGTGCACTCTTCAGCCTCTTGAGACCACAGGGGTTTTGTATTTTAACACTGAAATTCAATTTTTCACTGTCTTTTCCTGTTTTCTGCAACATGGTGGAAGCCTGTGTCACACAAGACCATGTGTATCCACTAAAGCAAGTCTGCCAAGGAGGACCTTTGGAGTGTCGGTTTGGTCACCAGGTGATTTAGCCCATGTCCTGCTCACAAGGCGTCCATCTTAACAAATGGTGTAGGGCCAGCAAGAATTAAGACTCTCAGGTTCAATACATGTTTGTTAAAAAAATGAATGTGAACAGACTTTTTTCTTGATAAAATGTATATAACATCAAATTTACCAATTTGACTATATTTTTGGACTATTTTTAGTTATATAGCTCAGTGACATTAAGTACAGAAGCAATCAAAAATATGGTGAATGTTTACATTAAAAAAAGTACTGTAGTATAAAACGTATTGTCACTAGTCTTCCTTCCTTTGCACACACGTATCCTATTCTTGAGAGTTTGAGAGCAGTTCTAGAAGACCTCATTCAAGAGTGCCTTTTTCCTTCTTTTTTTGAGACAACATTTCGCTTTGTAATTCAGGCTGGTCCTGAGCTCACTGTGTAGCCCAGGTGAGCCTTGAACTCACAGCAATCCTCCTGCCTCTGCCTTCTGAGTGCTGGGATTACAGACATGAGTCACCATACCTGGCATTGTGATATGTGGTTACCAGGGATCGAACTAGGGACCTTGTGCTTGCCAGGTGGACGCCAGAATCACTGAGCTAAATCTCTAGCCTATGAGTGTCTTTTTAAGTGTGAAAAAAAAATACGGTGAGTGCAGCTGTTGAGTGTCATCCAACAAGAAGGCAGGCTTGTAAACATGTTAGTTTGTGTCCTCATCTTCCTTATTCACTGGATTTGGAACTATTCTACTTCTGGCTCCTTCTGAAAGTTCAAATGACCAGGAAAAGTAAACATTTTGAATCGATTCACAACATCAAGGCAGCCACAACAGTGCAACTGAAGACACTCATGAAAGAGGACTTCTGGAATTACTTTAAAAAGCAACAAAAAGAATGAGTGTGTTTAAAGCAAGGCGTAGTTTTTGAGGGGGATTAATGACAGTGTGTCTTTTACTATCACAATTCCTTTTATTTTAACACATATCATATTTTCAATCATGCCTTATACATTAACATGGTTTTTTAACCCTCACTGCATATGCTGCCGAACTTTACCCAGCGTCACAAACCAAATCTCTGTGCCTATCAAACAGTGCAGCTCTCCAGTTCTCTCCCTGGAAGTCTGCACAGAACCTGCACACTTCTCTGTGTCTGTATGGATTTGCTTGCTCTGCATAAGGAATCACACGGGGTTATTTTGAAGTTCATCCACAATGCAGCTTGTGTCCAACTTTCACTTCTTTTTATGACTGAATGGTCCAGTGTTCTATCACACATATTCACCATATTTTGTTTATCCATCCATATTCTGTGAAATGGTATCACATTTTGGAGCCTCTTTTCCTAAAACTTAGATAAATTTGTACGTCTTTAACATGAATCATGATGTTGTGAAGTACACGTATGTGTATTATGGAATAGTTATGTCCAGCTACATAACAAACCTATTACTTCACATAGTTATTGTTTTTATGAGAACATCTAATATTCACCTTCATTACATTTACCAAGAATACACTCTATTGTCAGTAAACATTGTCACCATTCTGTGGGAAAGATCTTGTGAAATTATTCCTTCTAGAATTACATATGGTTTTATTAACAGTTCCCTTTTCCCACTGACTTTTAACAATCCTAGTCACTGGTATTTTATACTTCTGTGGCATCAACTTTTATGCTATATATGAGTGATATCATACAGTTTTTGTTGTTTGGGGCCTGGCTTAATTCACTCAGTGTAATGTCCTCTGAGTCGTCGATGTTTATGTTTGAATAGTGTCCCATAGTGATGTATATCACATTTTCTTTCCTTATCTATCAGTAGATGGACATTAGGTTGATTTACTATCTTGGCTATTATGATAGTGTGTCTATAAATACAAGAATGTAGATAATGAGTTATGAATTTAATTTTCCTTGGATATATATCTGAAAGTATGATTTTTAGATCATTTGTAGTGGTTTTGATATGTGTGTCCCTAATGCTTGATGATGTCAAACATTGTTTCTTGTGATTATTGGCCACTTGTGTATCTTCTTTGGGAAAACATCTATTCCACTGAGTTATATGAAGGACGAATTCTTGGATTTTTAAACTAGATAATAGTGATAACAACAACTTGCACAGTATACTATCACCATCACACAGGACTTGGACCCTCCCCCATTTCAAATTTGTGGGATATTCCAGTCTCATTTCATCATCTTGACACTCATTGGACATTTTAGTCCAAAGGCATTTATGGAAACAGTGCAGCATCTATTCAAAAATAGGCGATCCCAAGGGAGGAGATCTGGAAATCTGGCAGCTGGTCTCAGCCTGAATTTCTTAGGTCAATTTAAGTACAGGGCCTGACATACTAGAAACCAACCCATGGTTTCCGTGTTCTAATTATCTTCCAGCCACTGTTGGGTAAAGCTCCACTTGGCCTATCTTGGCACTTCTGCTCTCTAGCCCATCTCATCGTGAGGAAAGACAGATAACTCTCTGAACAAACACCTTGGACTATGCAGAACCAAGTGCAGTGAGGGATGGATATAACTCAAGCTGGTCAGTTGAAGGCTCAGGCTCCTCTACATACCCTGCAGAGTCTCTCTCCTGTGTCAGACAGATCTAGGAGTCCTTGGAGAGACACTGGCCCCGGATTTCTAATTAACCCCACACAGGAGAGGATGCTGTCATGTTCCTTGCAGAGCTCTCTGTGGGTTAAATCTGTGTCTGAGACCATTTGGAATCACAAGTAGCCGGCATTGGGGTCATAACTCAAGAATTTGATCATAAGTCAAAACTAAAATTCAGGACATGACTCAAGTTGGGGTTTTTTTGTGCCAGACTGGTTGGGGCCTACCATAGATCTGCTTTGCCAGTGAAAAACTCATCTGCTTAACATTCCTCAAAATTTTCTGAATGGTTCTGAGGGTCCCAGGAGACAGTGCACTGTGTATGCTTGACGATTGCTCCTGCTGGCATCTTGTGGCTTCAGCTGTGTCCCTCCACACTTGATTTCTGAAGCAATAAAAAGCGCCATGTACGTTTTCACAGCAGCCACAAAGCCCCAGTGGGGCCATGCTGAAGCTGCCCACCCACATCCAGCTGCTGGCTTTGAGGTTACACAAACGTTGCATGTGATGCATCTTCTTCTAACTTGCATTTGTTCCATTGTGGCAGCAGAGTTACTGCAGATCAGGCAGGGCTGTCTGATGGGAAGCATGATGGCCCAACACAGCCAAAGCAGCATATTCTCTTTAGGGTGAGTTTCCCCTAGCAGGACTATTTTATTTCTCTCCTTCATTAAATGTCTCACCTGGGAGCCTGCAGTTTGTCTGCCATTGCCAGCTGTGACTTGATCTCTGGGTTGGCACTTGTTGAGCTCCAACTGGGATCCCATCACAGCATTTGAGCAGGGAAAACACTATTGGTCACTCCATTTACTCATCCCGCATTTTTCTTTGGAGATGAGCTTACAGGGGTTTTTCCATGTTTCAGATAGCAAGATCGAAATTCTCCTTCTCCAGTGAGAATATTTCCATGCATTTTGGTGTTTTATCTTAAAATATTTTGCAGGGATTTTTAAAATAGGTTTACATGTACGTATTATCACATTCATTTCCTAACCTTTTCAAGGAGATTGCTGAACACGGAGAATTTAATTGATTTTGGAGTCTTCCTGGGATAAGTAAAAGAACAGTCACTAACCGGTAATGTGATACATTTATTATTCTGCTAGACTCCTCTGCATACTCTTCTGACAAATTCCTTGGGTGGAGAAGAAGCCAAAGCTAGTTTTTTAACACTGGGACTCACAGATGGGGTGGGGGAGGGGCTGTGCTTCTACAGGAAACATTTCCTCTTCTGACGTGGCTTACATTTGTATTATGATTAAAAATGGGGGAAGCATTTATGGTTAACTTAACAGAGCCATTAGTGAAAGGGCCCTTAGAAATCCGCCCAAACTTCTCACTACATAAATAAGAGAAATTTGGATATGGGGAGAATGTCTGCTTCAGCTGCAAGTCGTAGGAGCCAAGTGCCACTTGTTCGTCATCTTGTGACCAAATAATTTTACATAGGTGATTCTGAGTGAGAGTTATTAGGCCCCTTACTGATGGCTGTGCTGAATAGTAACAGCTCATGGTGCTTCTTTCTCCAGGATTAATATTTTAGGGTGTAACAGAACCACAGCACAGAGGAAGAAGAAAGTTTAGATAGTAAAGTCAGCCCCAGCTGGGGAACTTGATGGCAAGGTCTGTTAACCTAGAGGGGCTTTGACTGATAGTTTGTGCACCGAGCTCCTGAAGTCACATGAGTTATTTTATGCATGAGTCAGTATGTGCATTTTCTTTAGGGATACGACCTGTCTATTCCTTGGCTCCACCCCCCCCTTTTTTTTGATAATACAAACCTAGAGAATGATAGTAATTTATTGGTTTATTTCCAGGAGCTCATACCCAGGCCCCTCACAGCTTCTGGAGTGGCTGAATGTGGTTATACCGTTTCCTCCTTTGTCTATTTCAGCTTCCTTCTGGCAGAGTTGGAGTTTGGGTTTGGACCCTTCTCATACTGTGGAGAAAAACCACTAAGAACAACTCTTTATTCACAACTCCCAGTGATAAACAAAGGACTCTTCATTCTCACCTTCTCCTCACAGGGGCTCAGGTTGGAGCTATTCTGGTGGATCAGCCTGGGTCACTTCTCCCCACCCCTGAACACTGATAGTCGCAGTCTCACATGAACACGTGGGGGTGAGTGGTGTGCAGTTCCCCAAGGAACCAGGAGGAGGAAGACAAGAAAGCAAGTGAACGGTCAGCAAACCGCCATTGCAGGCTGTTCACCTGACTGTCAAATAATCTGGGGCAGAAAGCTTCAGAAAGTTGTTACGAGCAGCATGGACCACAGTTGGACTCTCCTCCTAGAGCGCAGTCAAGGCTCTCCTGGTCTCACTCTCCTATCTCAGGGACAGAGACAGCCTTGCTTTTGAGGGGAATACAGTTTTTGCTGCATCCACACACATGTACCTTGAGTATTCATCTGTAATATAAATGTGTTTGTGCTTTCATTGTTTTATTGAGATACATTGTGTTTGGGTTCATTTAACTCCACAGGCTCCTGAGAAAAAAAGCAATTTACTTGTGCCAAAATCAGTTCTGTTCTTTGTAAAACACATCTTGTGTGTGGTATGACAGTCAGCCCTGCCGGGAAAGCACATCCTGGACCACTGCTGCAGTCATGGCCTCACAACTCATTTTGTCTTCTGTTTTGAAATGAGAAGAATTAATTCTTCAGGTCATAATGTGGAGGGGGAGTGATCCTTCTCATGACTCAGAAAATGTCTCCCTGGGAGAACAGAAAGTTCACAATTTGGTGCAGATGAAGCCTTCCAAGAAAAAGGAGGAATCAGTTTCAAAGCCTTCCCATGTCCCCTGACAGCACCGCAGAGTCTATCGAGAGGTATGGAGCCCCGGGTGCCTGTGGGAAGGTCAAATGGGACCAGGTGGGGTGAGAGTCGCAAGGAGGAGCAGAAAAGCAGAGAGGAGAGTGAATGTCAGGCCTGCAGGTTCCAGCTCCTTTTCTGGGGAAGCAGTGCTGGCAAGCAGTCTACCAGCCAGCCACGAGCCCAGGAACTGTCTTCACCCGGAGAACTGCACCGGTCTTCCCACAGGATGACCTGTGGATATCTAGGGATAAAGCTGTAGACCTGACCTGGGACACTAAACAGAGCACTGAGGCAGACTTACTCTGAGCTGGGGTGGTGGAAGGGGACCTGCCATCCCATAATGACGTCTGTAAAAGCCACAGTGAGTTGACTGTGCAGGAGAGCTGACCGCCAGCGTTAGCGCCTTCCCCACGAAGCTGTGGTAAACACTTCACGCTCTTCCTGAGTCCTAGGAGACAGCGCCTGGAATGATATCTCCCAGAATTCCTTGCAGCAAGCTTCTAGATGAGATTTCATCAATGACAGGCACTGAGGTGCCATTCAGAAGGTGAGCACAGCAGAATCAATATTATTGGTCCCCTGGCAGTGCTGGGCGGATGGTGGGGTTTTCATAAGTGTGAAGCTTTGCAGTGGGTGGCAGGTGTTGTCCTTGAGTGACCTGAACCATCGCTGCTGGCACTGTCAGTGGGGTCGGTTCTGTGACTCCATCTGCCTCTCGGTCCTCTCAGAGCTGCTGTGAATGTGAACCAGAGGGAGCTCTGCCCAGTTTGTTCCTCATCTCTGTCTGTATCACTCTCCTGGCCATTGGGTCAGAACCGATTCTACCTCCTTTCTTGATGCAGATGCTGTACAAACTGTTATTTTGTATTGCTTAAGGAACACTGGCAGGAAAAATAGACTGTTGAGTACAATGCATTTAAAGAAATATATTCAAGGCACAGTTGGTTGAATTCACAGATGTAGAATTCTCCAACACAGGGGCAACTCTGTGTGTGTGTGTGTGTGTGTGTGTGTGTGTGTGTATCATAGTTTTGTAGGAGTGTCTCATATTTCAGTTTTTTCCTTTTCCCATTTAGCTTGAAGGGATGCATCCTGAGAAAAAGAGTGAAGTTGCTGCCTCGGAACTTTAGGTACAGAGGGGTGAGCACAGTGAGGGATCTAATGCTTGGTAGGCTTCGGGCTCTGCTTCTTGTGTCTGCGCCTCAGAAGAGAAAGATGTAAACATGAAAATAAAAAATAAATAAGACTGTGCCTTCTTGTAATGCCTGAAAGACTGACTTGAAGAAACAAAGTCAGGTATGGAATAGATTCTTTTTCTGCCTGAGGGGTCAGTCAGCTGCCTGGCTCTTATAGGGCTGGAGGAGGCCTCAGGGATCTTCTTTCTGGTGCCAGGGATCAAATTCAGGACCTTGTGCTTGCAAGGCAGGTGCGGCACCACTGAGTTACATCCCTGGCCTCTCAGGGATCTTCTTGAGTCAGAGCAAGGTGAGTCTGGAGCAGGAAGTGGCAGAAGGTGTCACAGGCATCTTCACTGGGAGAAGAGGTCATGAGAGCCACGAGAGAGGTGGTGCCAAACCTGAGTATGTGTGTTCCTGGGCGCACCAGAAACACCCAGGGGAAGAATGCAAGAGGGAAAGGCTCAAAGACAACAGTTCTGTTCCATCACTCTCACGGTGGGCCCTATTTTGTTGTTTGGCTGGGGTGGCCTGGGAGCCACTGCTCATACCTCTGCTGGGACCTCCCCCTCCCCCTCCTCCTCCTCCTCCTTCTCCTCCTTCTTCTGCTGCTGCTGCAGGAGCTACAGGTACCAGCCCACTGCCCCTCCCTCTGTCACCTCTGTGCTGCCATAACAACTCTCAGAATGGCTACTGGGGCTTCTAGGAAGCATCCTGCTAACAGGTGCCCAGTTCTTTTCAATCTTTGTCAGTGAGCTGTTAGCTCTAACCCTGTGCAGTCACAGATCACACCTGGAGGTCTGAACTGTTATGTAGCTGTTGATGAAACAATTATGCAAATGGTGCAGAGACTGTGAGGAAAGGTAGGCCCCAGACTCTTGTGTCTCTGAGCACTTAGAGTATGGCTAGTGTGGCTAAAGATCTGAAGTTTGAACTTTCTTTCAGTTTAATTGATGTAGACTTAAACTTGAGTAGCTACATGTGGTGGTGCAGATTATGAATATGTTTCTCAAAGATTATCAACTAAAAAAAATTTAAGTGAAAACTGAATTTTTGGAGAGCAGTAGACTAGATGATATCTGGTTTGAGAACTTTTGTATTTCAGTCTCATTTTTTGACAACTTCCTTTGCTGATCCTTGATATTTAGGAAAACGATGTTAGCTTCTTGTTCCAGTGAATGGACAGGCTTGTTCCTTCTTGATCCCTGGCACCACCAATGAAGAACGTGGCCACAGGACACAGAAATCTGCAACAGTCAGGGTTTCCTAGAGAAATAAAATAAATCAAAATAATAGAGGAAGAAATTCGTTATGAGTGATTATCTCATCTGATTGCAGAGGCTAAGCAGTCCCGCAGTCTACTACCCACAAGCTGCAGACCCAGGAAGACCTGTGGAGTAATTCAATTTGACATCTAAGATCTGAGGACCAGGATACTGATGGGATACAGTCTGCAGACAATGGGTCTTATGCTCCTGCTCAGTCTTTCAAGCAGGACATGATAGGAGAAAATTCCTCTTTCTTCTGCCTTTCCTTCTGTGCAGATCACCCATCTCAGGAAAGGTTACTTACTTTACTGAGGTCAGTGATTAAAATGGCTTCCTGCCCCACCCTCCGCAGAAATACCCAGAAGTAATGTTTAATCTGAGAACTCCACGAAACAGGCAAGGTTGAGGTGTATGTCTAACCTCTCTGCCCAAAGCCTCCTGTGCTGATAGGCGGAGCCTCTGGAAGATGAACAGATCATGGAGCTGTGACAGGCATCAGTGGGTTAGTCCACCGATGAGTCATAGCTGAGTGTGATGGTGAGTGGTGAAGCCTGGGTGGAGGAGATGGTCCCTGAGGCTCAGGACCCTGAGTGGGACACATTTCAGAAGGTGATGGCTCCTGATGATCACCCACTGGTTGTTCACCTGTTTATGTCATAGTTAAAAAAAATAAAACTGTTGGTGATAAAAAAATATTGAATATGCAGGTACAAACTCTCAGTGTTGAATGCGATGATGATGTGTATTCATAATGTACCAATAAAGATTTGAATTTAAAAAATGAGAATTAAATTGTGTCATATATTATTGGTACAAATTTTCAAGGTTGATTGTGATCACAATGTGTATATAAAATGTACTGATAAAATCAATTATTAAAAAAAAAAAAAAAAACATGGGGCCGAGGAGTTAGCTCAGTGGTTCTGGCGCCTGTCTTGCAAGCGCAAGGGCCCGGGTTCGATTCCCCGGTAACCACATAACAATACTGGGCGTGGAGACTCACACCCAGCAGCAACCAGTACCACATACCATAGTGCCGGGCATGGTGGCTCACGCCTGTAATCCCAGCACTCAGGAGGCAGAGGCAGGAGGATTGTGATGTGAGTTTGAGGCTGAGCTCAGGGCCAGCCTGAACCACAAAGTGAGACCCTGTCTCAAAAAACCTAAAAAAAAAAAAAAAAAAAAAAAAATCCATATAGAATAGCCACTTTGGGCCCAGTTCCATGGAAGGTGTTTCACTGTTGTTTTATTTTTTGTTTAATTAACTGTGCGAGCAGTATTTTCATCCATATGTTTTGTAAGACACTGAGCCACTGTTCTCTGGTCCCACAGCTCAAATGAGGTCCTTGGCTTTGAACTCAGAGTTCTGCTTCCCAAGACAGAACTTCTCCTCTGTTGCCACCAAAGCTTCACTTGGAGGAACTGGTAAAGGACAGGAAATGTAGTTGAGGCACTTGAGTTGAATTGAAAGAGCTCTTCTTAATATCAACTAAGGAAATTCCCCTGAAGCACACATCCTCTTAGGCTTTGGGCTTCTGTTTTATAGAGTATGTGTTCAAAACCAAAATCCCTTCAGAGTCCTCTGGTGAGCACTTTTTCTGTCCTTGAAGGATCTGTGAAAAGATACTTGTTTCTGCTGGCATCTTGTCTACAAAGGAGTGCTTTGTTCTTCCCAGACTCAGCTGAGGGAGCAGAAGCTGGTCCTCTGGTCACCTACATTCCATGCGGCCCCAGACTTTGCTTGCTTGCCTATAAGCCAGGGCAGGGCTGGTTGCGCTTGAGGCTGTCCAGTAAGAGAGGCAAACCAGATTTTTGATTTGAGTAGAGATAAGAAATGGCAGTTGACATTTTCCCACCATCCCAGCCACAAGAATTGTGGGTAGGTTATTGAAAAGAAGCAGGAGATCCAGTTGAGAAGAGGCATTCCCAGGACATCTGATATGGGATTTTTGTTTTAAGGACATGCACAAGCTTCCTTGGTCTTTGGCCTGGGGAGGAATCCTTTCTTGATACTCTGTGCTGTCCATCTCTTTTGAGCTTCCACTAAAGGGATTCTGGGTGATGCTTTTCGGAATGCTTCTGACCCAGATTTTACTCAGGAGCCACTTGGATTCCAGAGGCACTTTCATTATTTGTCAAAGAGGCCTTTGTAGCAGGATGAAGTGTGGTGGGGAGTGAATGAGTTTTAAGTTGGGTAAATCTTGTGTCTATCTTGCCATTGTCTGTGCTTAGGTGTCTGACTTTCGAAAAATCATCCCAACTCCTCTCCTTGGCTTCACTGAGGAGTAATCAAGGTGTTGTCAAAGGGAGTGCGTACTGAAGGAGGATGGAAAATCTCAACAGATGTAGAAGGCCTGCGGGGAACCTGGAGCCCGGCATTGTTCAGTCCCTCTCCTCCTGCTCTTTCTCTCTTCTTTTCCCCTTGTTGCTGCTGGTACCGGGCAGGTGTATCAAAGTGTTCAGCCCTCTTCAGAAGGGAGTGTTTGAAGGCTTATCAGAGAGACAGGCTAGCATGGAGCGCCTCAGGGACACAGATGGGACACGGGCAGTCACAGCTGATGTCCTTGACCTCCTTGAGTTTTTCACCCTTCACCTTGGTCCCAAAGGCACTGGTGCCAGAATCCAGTGGCCATCAGTGAGCACCAGAAGACAGTCACTACACAGACATGAGAGGCTACCATGCTGTCGGGTGTGGAGGCAAGAGTCCCTTGCAAAAGAACTCAATTCAATGTCCAAGTCTAGGAGTTAGACCCTAACTTTGATATCTTTGGATTTTTTATATTAATCTTGATTTTTGTGTGTATTGTTCCTCTAAAGTCATTCTTTTATTTCTCCTTTTAGTCCATATCTCTGTTGCATCATTAATTGATATCCTAAGCTATTCTTTTAAAAATGCTTAATCTGTTAAATGGCTGGCATTGTCCTAGGGACTAAAGGAGCACAAAAGTGAATTAGACTTGAATCCTGCGTTCTAGGAAAGGGGAGACTTGAAGAGACTCATATCCCAATAAGGAGAGAAGACAGGCGCTGCTATTGCTGCTGGTAGTCAGCCCTATGTGGGTCCCTCCTAGAAGTCAGGCTCCGGGGGCAAAGCTTTATACAGATTAGTACATACATTAATTAGCAAAGTCCCTGATCTTTACAACAGTGCAGTCAGAGAAGGGCAGTTATTGACTCTGTCTCACATGAGAAAATGGAGCCCAGACAGGTAAGTGAATTGTTCATGGTCACAGGGCTGACGAGAAGGATAGATTTCTAGCCAGAGTCCAGAATTCAAGTACTTCACTGCTGTAAAATGAAACGAGTGACTATAGATTCTCACTGAGTGGCTGTAAGGCTTTCATGAGGAAAGAGCCTGGCAGTTGGGATTGAGACCTACGGGGTAGGTAGGGTTAGACAAGCACAGGGGCAAGGAAGGGCACTTAGGAGCTGCATCCACTGAGCCCCTCTGAGGTGGTGAAGGGACTCTCGGCTGTGCAGTCCATGAGCATGTGTGTTGTTGGTCACTGGGAGCATGGCTCACATGCCTGTGAGGACCGAGCTCTGATTTTGGAAGGTAGTTGCCAGCATGTGACTGGGGTAGCCATGGTGGTCAGTGGAGCTCCAGCACCCTGACCCCAGAGTCCTGGGCCACTAGGGCCTTCATTTTGGGTGTGGGCTGAGTGAGGAACTGTGCAGGTCTGAAGGAGGAAGCTGGTGGTTGTTAGATGATGGATGTCACAGAGGAAGCTGAACTCTTTTTTTTTTTTAATTAAAAGTTTTTAATATGCTCCAGGGATGGAATCCAGGGCTGCACAGGCCAAGTATATCCTCTCCTTTTGGACTTTCTTCCCAGCCCCTGGTCTCTATTTCAAAGGCAATAGAAACTGGTTAAAACTGTGGATCTGAGAAATAACCTGACTGGTCCTACGCTGAGGGAGAATCAATGGGCCAATTGGGTTACAGGATGGAGAAGAAAAGCTGAGAGGCCAGTTGGGAGGTGCTGATTGGAGAAACAGATTTAATGCAAGGTACAGAAATATAAAGAATTTATACTGTTGGCTTGTAATGGCCACCCATGAAGTCAAGGATGGCACAGTGCTAAGGGAATTCCATGCCCTGGAGATCTGAAGGATCCAAGCGAAGGCATGGAGCTCACTGTAGTGTCCTGTGTGAGTCCATATCAAGAAGCCAAAGGGTCTGTCCTGGAGACTGGAGTCTGAAATAGAAGCCAGGAGATGACGTCTAAGGTGAAGGTGAAGACTGAAGCTTTTCCAAAGAATCCGAAACGAGCCTTCCATCTTTGTTTCCTTTTTATGCCATTCAGGGGGGACTATTCAAGCAGCAGCTGCCCTAGGGTAGCTTGTACTTCTTCATTAAATCTGTTCAGCCACACTCTGAATTGATCCAGTTTAATTGTGCTTTTCTTACTCAAGTTGATCCAATCAGTTAACTATCACAGGAGGCTACCACAATTATAATCCCTTATGAAGAATTTTAGAACATCTACAAAATTATTAAATGGGCTAGAAAATATTAAATAAATTAATAAGTATATAATTAATTGAAATTAATCATTTTTTGTTCTTTTATTTTTCATTTTTAAGAGACAGGGTATCTTGCTATGGTGCCCCATAGCTAGGGGTAGAATGTGCCCCTGCACCCTGCCTACTTAAAAGTTTTAAGGGGTGCTATAGCCTCATTGATTAGCTGCAATTATTAACTTTAATTCTTAGCATAAACTCTATTTGTTGCCAAGTAACCAGCTTGAGTAAGCGTAAACAAAAAAGATCATTAGCAGAAAGACAGCCCGGTGGCTGTTGGAATCAGTAGCAGCAATAGGGCCAGGAGGACCTGTCGCAGAGGTCCGAGGGGCTGTGCAGCCTCCCTCTTGTCTCTGCTTCTGTGCATCTGCTCAGTTCGCTCTCTGTTGGCTGCTGCCTTCAAGGTTATAATTTCACAGCTCCTTACCGATAATCCCCTGCGAGGACTAATCAGTCACCCGTCTCAGGGTCCTGGTTCAGGAGCAAGGAGAGTCAGGGCCCGAAGTCTACTGGGGTTCCAGTGACACCCACCGGAGATGCAGAGTTGGAGCTCAAATGGAGCAGGAGCAGCCTGGTGGGGAGATAAATTCTCAGAGACAGAAAAGTTTGGTGAAGTGGAAGGAAGCACAGATGAGCAGCGACACAGTTCACTTTGCTCCTCTTATGTGAAAATGCTGACTGAGCTTGAGTCCTAGCCGGGAAATGAAGAACCAACAGACACCAATGCCTACAACACACAAGGACAGGAGATTACCCACCCAAGCTGGCAATCAGATGTAGAGATGGCCCACACTGGGTGGGTGGCCGGCGCTTCTCCCCAGGTGAGATCATTAGCTTTTCTTTGGCCTGTTCTTCATCTTCACCATGTTCTAGTCTTGGAAACAAGTTTCCTGTCAGGACAGAGCACTGCCTCATATTCTGTAAGTTACACCAAAAGGCTCAGCACACAAGAGCTCAGCTGGTTGGATCCTGTTTTATAACATAAGGGAAGAACTGCAGGAAAGGACTCCATGTGCCTCTTGCATGCTTGACTTACTTTTAAAGGTGCTGATGTTCAGCGACACGATAGTAGCAAGTGCTTATGCTCCCTTGCAAGTCAAAGTTTGGAGACAGTAGAGAACACTTCATGGTCAAACTATGTCAAAACCCTATATCACTTTGGGACACACAGTCTCTGTGCAAGTTTAGACACCCCACTCTCTGGTGTATTAGGGGATAAAAGCATCATATTTGCCATCCATAGGGTTACTGGTGCAATTAAAAACAATTTTATGATACAGGAAACATACTTACTACCTTGCCCTTGCTAGGTAGGTGCTGTGCCACTGGCCCATTGCAATTTTTAAAAAAGTAAATAAAATTAAATTTTCTTTTAAAATTTTAAAAAATTAATTGATTTTATTGGTACATTTTATATACATATCACTGATAATTTGTACCAGTATATGAAATAATTCTCATTTTTACCATCTCTCTGCCCACCCTACAACCCCCACCCTCTATATTCATAAGCTTTGTTTCCTTTTTTAGCATGACATTTTTCCCGTATTATAACCCTACCCCCCTTTACCAATTGAAAAAGAAAATGTAAGAAAATTTTCAAAACAAAGGCTCTGAAAACATGAGTTTAAGATAGAAAGAATAGAACAAGAAGGAACACCAAAGGCATGAGACCAGTGAAATCTAGAAACTGGGGTCTGACTCTTTGACTTCAAGAAAAGTGGAAATCTGTGTTACCCACACTTCCTGCTGGTACTGACTAGACTAAGAGGCTGGGGTACTTTATTTAGTGGGGTCTAGGGGTCTACCCTCACACTGTAGGGAGCATCCCATCACTGCTGGGCAGGGTGCCAGTCCTGCAATCTGCAAGGTCTTCTGTGGTGGGCAAAGGTGCTTTTTTCTCTCTTCTTTTTGGCAGTACTGGGCATCAAACCCAAAGGTACTCTACCACTGAGACAGATCTTCAGCACTTTTCATATTTTACTTTTAGACATGAGCTTGCCACGTTGCACAGGCTGAGCTCAAATTTGCCATCCTGATGCCTCTACTATCTGGATCCTGGATAACAAGCTTGAACCAAAATGCCCATCAGAGGGGTGTCTGTTTGTCCCCAGAATGAGGCAGAATCTCAGGCTCCTGAGGCTTGGTACTACCCAGCAGTCCTGAACATGCCCAGTCTCCACTTGTCCTTCTCCAGTGCTACCCTGGAGAGAAGGTCAGAGTCTGGGGACAGGCTGCTGAGATGGAAGTCTGAACATGCTACTCTGCTACTGCTGTTGGTGATAGGAGAGGACAATTTCTTTTATTTTTCTCTTTGTCTGGATAGAAGAGGTTTTGTTTAAAAGGTTTCCATCTTGCTAGGCTGTGTATCACTAGTCTTTGGCTAGCTTTTTGTCTCAGTTTTTGGAGTTTGGGGTACCGAATCTCCAACATCCAGCCTGGAATATGTGAAGCAAAGAGAAAATACAGGGAGACTTGAGGTGTCACTCACTGGTCGAGTGCTTGTCTAGCGTGCACGAGGGCCTGAGTTGGGTCCCCAGAGCTACACAAGAGAAAACATCAAAACAACACAAATGAAAACCCGGGGAATGCATTGACGTGTTTCTTGGGTCCTGAGGCCTCGAGCCAATGGCTTTTTCTCCCCACATTTCAGATTCTTATCTGGGTGTTTCGCATATGGCACATCTACAAGAATGCACCCAGCATATCACTCCTGTGGCGTCAGTTTCTCCTCAGCGGTTTTAGCCAGACACTGTGTATTTTAACATATTGTGGGTTTTAAAAAATTTTTTAAAATTGTGAAATAGGTACATTTTATATACATATCATGATCACATTCAATATTGACGGTTTATATCAGTATATGATATGATTTGATTCTCATTTTTTTCCCTTTCGCCTACCCATCCTAGAGCCCCACCCCATATACATAAGCTTTGTTTCCCTTTTTTAAAGATTACCATTCACATGTAAATACTTCCCCGTGTCCTCTTAATTTCTGTTGAATCTATAGATTATCTAGAAATAATAGACAAGCATTTGGGGATTTTCTAGGTATACTTTGTTATTCTGATGCAGTCTGAGACATACTCTGATTTCATTACTTTATTTCTTTTGGCTTTATTGAAACTTGTGAAATGGTCCAGGATATGATCTGTTTTGGTTGATAATCTATGTAAAGTTGAAAAGTAAATATGTGGCTGAACACAGTGAATGCCAATTAGACCACGCTAGTTGGCAGTGTTGTTTAACAGGTCAAATTTAGGGTCAAAGCACACAGATGATGCGGTGTCAGTTTATACACAGTGGAACTGGGTTGTAGTGAGGCTGAAGCAGTTTTCACAGTAGTCAAAGGGGTTCCTGGTCTCATTATCACTTCCTGCTTCTGACGCAAGAAACTCATGCTGAAGACCCCAGTGCCCGGTCAGCAGGCGAGGCTCATGCCCTGAGCCCATGCGCCTTCCTGTGTGATCAGTATGTGGAGATCTGCAGCCCCCACCACCCCCACTGTTCTCTCCCAAGACTCATACTTAGCTGCATAAGAGTTTCTGGGTGGACTAGTCTGGGGCCTTCCTCACCATCCAACTGCTCATCTCTCAACAGGCTGCTCACATATATCGCCTGCTTCCAAGGAGAACAAATCTTTATTTCATTATGCTCTGGAGTACTCTGCAGATAGCCCACTACAGAACCTCAGCAGACAAGGCAGTGAAGTGTCCATGTGTGCCCAGGGGTGGAAAAAGTAGTCCCACTTTCAGGTAGTTTTCAGTCAGTTCTTCTCAAGACACTGTACTGGAGTGTGAGACCATGTGGCTCTCCTAGCTCACTGGTGTCTGACCTGGCTCCAGGTGCACATCATGTAGACAGACCTTACGTCTCCTAATGTTTCTGCTGAAGCCATCTAGCTTCGGACGTGATGTGCCATGGGGACTCAAAGTAGTTCATGCTCAAGAGCTGTACTGGGAGTCATACACTGTAAGCAATTATCTAAGAGATCATTTAATTAATCTAACATTTCCCCAAATGTTTGTATATTAGACTAAAGAAATAGAAGGTGATTTGGGTGTTGGGAGCAGAATTTAAATAGTTACATATTTGAAATACACAGGACAAACACATTTATAGCCTATCTAGGATTTTTTAGGCTATCAAGCAACTGTGAAAGTATAAAAGCAAATATCAGTTAACTACGTTTTTCATTGTATTAGGATTTGATCCCAAGACCTTTGTACTGAGCTACAACCCCAGGCATTTAAAAAAAAAAAAATCTACTTGTTTTACTTTGAGATAGAGTCTCGCTAAGTCACTAAATTGCCCAAGCTAGGCTCAAACTTGGCACTCCTCCTGCCTAATCTCCCAGACTGCTAGGATCATAAGGTTATAATCATGTTTTTAAAAACATCACAGGCAGTGTGAAGCATATTAAACATCACAAAGGTGGAACATGAACCAAAACACCAGCCTTGTTTTGCAGACCAGGGCAAGCGATGCTTTTGCCCAGAGGCCCTCAACTTGACCATGGCTGAGCAGGAATGAAGTCTTCAACCGCACTGCCCTGCTGTCCAGCTGGAGAGCTCTCTGGTTGTGATCCCAGCCCCAGGTGGCCATAGAGAAGCAGAGACTGAAGAGTAGGAATTTGGGTTTGGGCACCAGGTGGCCCGTTTGGAGCTGTGGAAGAGTGTGGGAAAGGAAAAGGAAACCAAAGGGAACAGAGGAGGCCGCTGTGATAATGGGCCCTCAGTTCAGGCCGGGCTGGCGGCAACGGTGGGTGGTCGTTCCCTGGTCAGGACTCCTCTCTGCGGAAGCCGGAAGCTTCGCTTTGAGAGAGCTCCATGGCGATGCCAGTGGACCCTGGGACCAGGAAAGGGCCAAGTGAGGGATGTTTTTCTTCATGTCCAGACAGTGTCTCTTTTTAATTTTGGTATACCATGAAGTTCTCTTTGGTGCCTTTGGATTAGAGGGATGTTTTCATCCTGCTGGTGGAGCTTTTCTTTGGGGAGTGGACTGCAAGGGATAGAGGGAAAGAACCCCAGTGTCCTTGTGCTGTGCTCTACCCACCCTGGCCAGCGCTGCTGTGAAGAATAAACTCGACTCTACCCAGAACATGTTCTTAAGAGAATTCCAACCTCATAGTCCAAGGGATCTGTGAGCCATCTTTGTGCTGAAGCTGCCAGCTCTCCTCACAGTGGGGGTTGTTTTGGGTCCTTGATTTCCTTGGGAGGATATTGTCTTGGGTGACTGGATCTTCTAAACCAGGAGTCACAGCAGTAAAACTCTCCTCCAAACTCACCGGAGAGTGTTCAGTGTTTTCACTTGGTTGGCAAGTACATGCAGAGCACCTGTGTATCAGGTTCTCTGTGGTCCTCAGGATGCGATGGTGAGGAAGCTGGCAAGAGCCCCCTTTTGCATTCTTGAGGGAGACATAGCTGTGCATATGTAAGTGCATGAATAAAGGGTGCAGAGAGGTGACCAGCACCGGGAAAGAGGGCTGCTGGAGAGGGATGGTGAGGTCTGGTTTGGATATCTTGGCAGGACAGGCCAGGGGAGGAAATGGAGATAGGTGAATGATAGAATATGGAGGAATGGCCATGTGGAAACAATTGGGGTGCATCTTTTCAGCAGGATGAGCAAGCCAAGGTTTAGGAGATGAGGGAGTGGTGGGGACCCACTGGAAAGCTGGTGTGATGATGGAGGTGAAGCTGAGGGCAGGAAGGAGGTTCTGGGGAAACAGAGAGGAGGCATGTTTTGCTGGTGCCCATAGGCCGTGATGAAGAGCCAGATTCCCAGAGTGCAGCAGGAGCTCACAGACAACCCAGCACCAGGAGCCAGATCAGTGCTCATGAGGAGGTGCCAGCCACACCACACGCCAGAAGACGGGGTTGAGCTGGTGTCTGCTGACTACTTGGTTCTGCTGGACTTGAATAACATTTCCCTTATCAACAGAGGGATTAGAATAAGAGTGTGTAGATTTCATAACATAATGAATCTGAAGATGCAAAGCTTTGAAACAAGTCCAGTTAAAAGTTTCCTTTCTAATCTATTACTGGGGAAAGAGGCCAAACTTCCTGAAGAGTAGGCTACGTTTTTCCATCCTGCAGAGGGAACAACAGGATGACCACGTGTCCTTAGCCCTGTGGTTGCTTAGGGTGCTCAAGGTGAATCGGTGACCCTCAAATAGGTGTAGTCTTCATGGCCTATTTTCCTTATTCCTGGTCTTTCCTTGTACTTGAATGAAAGACAGGATTCTTGGTACTGATTTTCCCCTCTCCAAATTTTCTAGATTGAAACAAGCATTTTTTTAAGGCCTGGTCCCCAGACGGTCTTCTTTAATCAGTATCCCATCTCGCTGTGATACGGCTGTCGTCACTCTGTTTCTCTGCCTTCCTGAGCTCCAGTCCTTCATGCCCGCGAGTGGCCCCATGTCCTCCACACACAAGGAAGCCCCTGTCGGACACTGGATTTTACTCAGGGAATCATCAGAACTTGCTGGAGGCCTAAGTGGAGGAGGAACATGATAGGACTTGGATTTAAACAGCCTTTCTGTGGATTCTGGGTGGAGAATGGCCCTGCATGGCGGCTGGATGGTCTCCTCTTCCCTTCAGCTCATTCGTCAAAGCCCTAACCTTAAATGTGATGTGATGGTATTTGCAGGTGAAGTCATAGAGGTGGCTAGGGTTAGATGAAGTGGAGGGCACCCCCCTCCCCATGTCAGGATTAGTGTTCTTACAGAACAGGGAGAAAAGCCAGAGCTCTCTTTGCCATGAGAGAAGGCCTCTGTCTGAAGGTAAGTTTCTATTCTCTGGAGCTGTGAGAAACCCACCGAGAGATGCATGTTTATGCCCCTGGGCCACGATGCCTCCTGGCTCATTTAAGGGTGTGCAGTCTGGACTCCTATTCATCATTCCAGGCAGAGGTCTCCAGTGAGCTCAGGTGTGGTAGTGCAGAGCTTGGCTGGAGACATGCTCTGGACTACAGCAGACTGCAGTCTGTGATAGGGTCCCTGCCCTCACACTCAGGACATTCCACATGCCTTGTCTTACTTCCTTCAACTGGAAAATGGACACAATGTTACCCTTAATGGTGGAAGACAGAAAGGACAAATGGGTGTGATAATGCTCAAACTGAGTTGTACACTGCACAGATATACAAGACTCTTACTATTTCCCAGCTGGCCACTTCCCAGTGAAGATAATTGAGGACAGTGTGAGGCTGTGCTCCTTGACATGCATCCCAGGTTCTTGTTACATTACAATCAACCACCATAAGAAATGCAGACCGTTGGCCTGTGTAGGCCTACAGAATGGGAATTTCTACTTCAATATGCTTCCCTCCCCTCCTCTAGCCAGCTTTCATGTACCCAAATTTTGGAATCTTAAGTACAGGGAAAAACACTCCCACCAACATAGGCATATCTCAGTAATCAAGAGTTTATGTTACTTTTGAGCCTCTGAAAAATTTCCTTAAGAAGAGAATGTGCTGAGTGGGTGACTGGTGTCCTTTATCAGGTTGCAGAGACAGGCTAACACAGATATGGCTGCTGGCTCTGAGGGGTTGGCCTTTGACAGGGCCCAGGAATAGACAGTGCTCAGGAGGGGCTTCCCCTGAGCACGCCCGGTGGTGCAGACTGACTATGGTCCAGTCAAGACATGCAAAATGCTTGTAAAGTGAGCATGAGGCTGGATGGGCATTTTTGTGCGTGGAATAAAAAAGCAAGGTGAGGAACAAAATGACAGAGTCCAAGCGGAGCCCACAGAGGGTGGGCCACGGATAGTGCTCATCCTGGTCTTTGGTGACCAGTGATCTACAGGGGTGGGCTGGTTTACAACCAGAAGAAGCTGTCTGAGCCAGCTTCTGTATGTGGAGATCAGCCCAGGCTGCTCATGCTGCAGGTCGGAATCTGATCCATCCATCCTTTACAGGCCAGACCCTCGGAGGATCTCAGAGGAGCCCCGTGGCTATGCCGTCCCTCTGCCAGATCAGCCTTCTTCGTCTTGGCAGTCCCTGCCTCTCCCCGATTCCTCCTCGCCACCACGTAGGTGGCGATGGATCCATACTGGACATGTTTTTATTATAGTAATGGTACCGCTTTCTGCAGAAAAGAGCAATGCAATTTTGCTAATGAAAGTCATGTGTCGAGACAGGGTTGGATGGGAACTTCTGGGTCTGGTTTGGCCCGGGTTCAAACCCTTCCGGGAAAACACAAACTTTTAGGGCCACACCCTGAAAGTCCCCTTTACCTCTGTCAGGCCCAGCTGCTTTGCATTAGAGGAATAATAACAGCCTCTCCCAGTGCCCTTTCATAAATATAAAGAGTGTAATAAACGGTTATTAGAAGGTAATCAATGGTACTTGTGTTTTCCTTCATGGGGATACAGATGGTGAAGGCACAGGGTCCACTGCAGTGGGACAGGTTTGTGGAGCGACGCTCCTGTGTGAAGGGCCAGAGAAAATTTTGGTGGTCAGAGAGCAAAACTCCCGACAGCCCCTTCGGAAAGAAGGAAGATCTCTGAAGCTCAGGAAGGGAGTGGGGAGGTAAATTCAGCACTTGGGGACAGAGAAACTGTATGTGCTGAAGGCTGTGTGGTTGGGATTAAAGAACCGATGTAGATACAGGAGTTAAACTAGTTTGCATCCTATTTCCAGGGCTTATTTCTCTTTTTCTCACCTTTCCATTTGGTCTTGTTTGAGTCACTCAGGGAAATTCACAGAATATTAAAACAGTCAGAAAACTTCCAGCCAAGTCAGACCCTACCACAGCGAGGAAGCTGCCTGATTCCCTCTTGTTTCTTCAATGCACTAATTTGATGTTCCTTGATCAAGTTAGATAACCCCAGGGCCTGCCTGCTGAAGTGTTACTCCTTAAAACCATGTTAGATACTTAAGCATTTTAAAATAATACTTTTCTTTATCATCAAGTTGCAAAATCTTTGAAAACAAGAGCTATGTATTTCTTCTATTTCTGTTTTTCTGGTACCCACCACAGTCTTGGGCACGTTGTAGAGCTCAGTAGATGTCTGCTGCTTGCTCAGTGAGGCAGCATCTCTGTTCTGTACTTCTGAGTTTAGTGTACCAGCTTCAGAAGGCCCTGAACCAGCAGGTTCAGTTTCTGGGCCCCTGGAGCCAGGCCCAGAGCGCTGCCGTGGCACAACCCTGCTCTCCACAACCTCTCCCCGATGGCATCACACACTTGTGTCTTCAAGAAACACTTGTGTGCAAACTAACTGCCACGTCCCTCTCCCCAGTTCCAAACCCTCCTCTGAACGCCAGGTAGTACTGTGCTGCCTCCACCTCTCCAGGGGTGACCCCAAAGCCACGTCCAGCCCAACACGTCACCAAACAAATCTTGGTCTTTTTTCTTTCTCCAAAGCAGTCTCAGAGAGATGAAGGCGGTCTGCTTCTTGTCACCCAGTACACAAGTGACAGTGACCAATTCAAGCCCAGGACTGTCCGCATTTGAACCCCCTCCGCCACAGGCACAGTCTGTGGGACAGGACGCGGAAAGGAGCCCATCGTGCCTTCGTGTGCTATGTCTTCTCTGCTCTGCAGTGGCCCCTTCGCTGAGCTCCATTTAGCGTTTGGCCCCTGGACAGCTCCTGTCTTGGTGAGGAATCCACTGCTGACGACACGTCGAGTCCTTGAGGCCTTTCTGAGTGTGAACATGACAGTAAAGACACACGTTCTGGCGGGGCCCTCCGGACCTGCATGGGTGTCAGCTCTACACACCCTGCTCCTCGCTTCCCACAGGAGCTGATGCAGACTCCAGACTCCAGACTCTGTCTCTGCCCTAAGTGAAATGCTGGGCTCTGGAGATGCATTTGGCCTCAATTGCTACTCAGCGTGTGTTTACTGGATGCACAAAGCCTGTCTGCACTGCAGGTCAGGGATTCCGGAAGCCTCACGCCCAAGTGGACGGCAGACGCTGAATGTGGAAGCCAAGGAAGCTGCTCAGGACGCAGCTCACCTCGGCATCCTCTTACTAACTGCGATGGCCAGGCCCCGAGCTGGGTACTGAGCTTCATCCCTGACATGGCGCCCCTGAGGACATCCACAGGCACAGGCAGAGGGGGGAGGCGACTCACGGAGGGTACAGAGGCAGAGCGGTAGGGTTCAGCTCCCGGGCTTGAGTTTCTGTTAATCGCCCAGGATAAAGGATACTTTTTCAATCTCTCTTGGGTAGAGCTTCTTAAAGACAAATCGAATCTGGCATTAAGATATTTCAGAGAGGAAGAGCAGCTGTCCTTCGTTGTCTGTGGATCAATGGCACACGGCCTGCCCAGGCTGCCAAAACCCACAGGCGCCAAGTCCCTTCTGCTGAATGAGCCGGTCCATAGAACCTGCGCAGGTCCTCATGGAAAGCGTTTTTGGGTTATGGGGCCCGATACAGTGAGATCACCTGCGATTATGTTACACTGTGTTGTTTAGGGAGCAGTGACTAGGAGAAGAACCTTTGAGGCGCAATGTTTTTCTGAGCTGTTTGGAGCACAGGTGTGTAGGAACCACAGAGCTCAGTCAGTGCATTTCCAGGACCTTTTTAGAGGTAGAAACTTCAGCCCGCCTCTTAGCACGACCCCTGCTTTGTCAAACAGATAACATGAGTCTTACAGTTTAAAAACCATCATCTCTGTCCATCTCCTACTTCCAGGTGTGAGGAAAGTGAGGACCCCAGAGCAGGCGGCAAAGCGCTGCTGCCCCAGTTGGGGCCCAGGTCTCCGCTTGCCGCTTGCCGGGTGTGGACGATTCGGGGCTGAGAGGCTGTCGGCAGCAGCAGGGCAGTGCAGTGCGGGGGGTTTGAGATTAACCATCAGCGCCCGGAAGCAATTACACCTCGCACAGGCGAGATCCTCTAGTCCCATTCTCCCTCCCTGCAGGCGCTGTCAAAACACCAGAGCAGGATCCTGCTTCTTCTCACGTTTCAGAAGAGCACTGCAGACCTGTGTTTACCGAGCCGCGTGGGGCGCTGCGGGCCGGGCGGAGCTCGGCCGAGTCCTGCCCGGCGCTGAGCCGCTCGCCAGAGGCATCTCTGAGCCTCCGCTCAGCCAGTGTTACACGTTGTGCAAACACACTCCAGCCATGTCTGACCTTGGATCAGCGCGGGCTGTCTGGGTTCCTGGTGGGGAGGAAAACCGATTCGGCCTCAGAATGTCCAGATCTGCTTTTCTGCTCTGCGGGAGGTAGGTGGGCTTGGTAGTCGGCTCCCTATAACTTCAGTGGCAGAATGTAGAAAGCTTCCAGTTCATCCTCCTGTTTCCGTGTTGGTGTGTTACAATGCCAAGTCTTTTGAAAATGGGACCATACACGCAAAATCCAAAACACAGATAAGACGAAAGCCAAGGCGCTCCGTTGAAGGCAGGAGGAAGGACTCCGATTCTCCCTCTTTTGTTCTGGGACCTGTAGATGCGCATCTGTCCCTGAAGCCCTTAGGATATGACTTGATGCAGCTTGGTCATGTCACCTCTGCCGTCTTGTGTGGCTCAGACTTTAAGTCATCACATACATGTACTGTTCAAAGTCAATGTGTGTTTGAAAAATCTGAGTGCATGAGTGGGGAGAGTTTGCTGATTACAAGGGTATATTTTGCTTGACACATTTTAACATTATTATTATTACTTGGTACTGGAAGTCGAACTCAGAACCTCGCACTTGTGAGGCATGTGTGGTGCCATTGAGTTAAATCTCTGGCCCAACATCTTATTTTTTGATGACACTTTCGTTAACTACGAGGTGACTAGAAACTGAAAATCTCCTGAATTCCTGTTCAGCTGAATTGGAATGATAGGGAAGGCGGCCCTGCCTCTTCCGAAGCTTTCAGTTCAGACGAGCAGGGCTCGGAAGACACAAAAGCGCCACTCACTCGGGAGGGTTCCAGCCGTCCTTGTCAGCCTCCTTTAAGAGCAGACGCTTCGTGCCTGCGTACTCGATCCTCAAAATAAGAGTGAGAAGAGAAGGCACCCGAGGTGGTGCAGCAGAAGTGGAATCCTTCCGATGGCTGCTGAGGAATCAGAATCCTCGCCTCTCCCTCTAGTCCCTCTCTTCACCTCTTCTTTGCCTGCAGCACTCCTGGACATAGTTCCGTGCTTGTCCTGGCTGGGATTGCCCTTCCCCTCCTTAGCTAATTCCCGCACCCATTTGCTCTCCTGTCCCCAGCTGCCCATCTTATTTGTTAGTCCCCAAAGCCAGGAAGGGAGTGGCTGTAATAATCCTCTTCAGAAGAGTGAATGCTGAGTGTGGGCAATATGGCCTGCTTATTTACATGTGCCTGCCGCGCATGCGCACCTGGGAGCTACATTTCCCAGACTCACTTGCGGCTACTATGCCAGGAAGAAGTTATTTGTAGCCACTATATGCCCTCGGATGGGATCTAGAAGATGAAAGTGGTGCAGCAGCTCCCTGTAGTTAATGCAAAATCAGGTGTGTAACAGCCACGTTTCTCCAGCGCTTCAGTGTTTACGGATGAGCCACTTGAGGTCATTTCTTTTTTTTTTTTTTTTTTACATGTATCAATTTTATGTTTATTTTTAAATATCTTTTTTTTTTATTATCTTTATTTCTTTAAGTCGCTATCTTCTGCTGTACACAGAATCTCCCTGGATTTCCTCAGTCCCACCGACCAAGCTGTAGGCTGGATGTCAGAGTGCTACTTCCTAGGGGTTTCTGAAAGTAAATAAAACCATGCATAGGAAGTACTTAGCGTGTTACTAAATCTACTCAATATCCTTATCTGTAAAATGGTTGTAACACTGTTCTTTCTAGAACACATGGGACAAATATCAGTAAAATATTCCTTGTGTCAGTGCTTTGGTGAGAGGAAAAGAGGGAGAGAGAGAAAGAGAGAGGGAGAGAGAGAGCAAGGGAAAATTTGCACACATTTGGAAAGGCTTTATATGAAGGCATGGCATGGTTAATGATTAGTGTCTGCTAAGTAAATAGCTTAAAAAGGGTTTATTGAGTACCTGCCGAACACTAGTTACTGTCTCAGTGTGGCATGTGTTGGAGATAGGATAGATATGTGTTGGAGCTAGATGGCGAACACGGAGAAGCAACAACTGGACGGACAGGAGCACGCTGGACAGGACTCAGTGCTCCGAGGAAGTGAAGCAGAGCGCCCAGTCACGAGTGGCCAGGCTGGAGACCAGTGCTCCCAGCAGCCTCTCTGAGAGGCGGGCTTACCCTGGCCACGCGGCTGGTGGGAGCAGAGTGGTGTGGGCCCCAGAGGTGGAGACAGGCCAAGATGAGCATGGGCTGTGTGAACTGAGGTGCTTCAGGAATTGCCATCCAGACAGCTTGTAGTTTGGAGATGTGAATGTTCCTCTGTTCTGCCACAAAGTAGCTGGTTTCTTTGGAGCTTCCATAAACCCAGCCTTAGTTTTCTTATCTGTCAAATGGGAAGATAAATTCTGCTCTAATTCACATGTACATGTTGAGGGGTACCCAGACTTAGGGGTGACCCACCTTCAAGCACTTCCATTTCTCCTTGTAGCCACAAACTCTTCCTGGAGCCCAGGCTGTGGCGACGAGAGGCCCTAGAGCAGCCGCCTGCGCACACAGTGCAAGTGCTGTGCAGGCCCCATGGATAGCAGGCACAGCCCGGAGGGTCTGCTTTTCCTTCTCGTGGGCTTGAGTCTTCAAGCCTTTGGACTGAGTGCCAACAATAATTTATCAGGAATTCTTCACAGCTCGGCGTCACAAACCCTCTTAGGAGACAGCTCACCCACAGGACAGCCTTCGAGAAGGAAGCAGATTCAGGGCTGGTGACCTCGGGATGATTAATGATTTCTGACTGGGTGAACTCTGTCCTCTGCTCCTCTGCGCTGTGCGGGCGCCCCCTCCCTCGACGCGTGTGTAGAAGAGGGGGGGATGTGTGAAGGTGAAGCCTGCTTATCATGAGGGAAATGGAGAAGGGAGCCCTGTGTCAAAGGCAGCAGCATCCTGTCCTGGCCACTTCTTTGGTTTCACAAACTTACAGTGTAAGGTTCACATTTTGAACTGTGAGCAAAGTATCTCAGCGCGTTTTCCCACCATGATCTCAGCCTTCCTGTTTGTGTCATCACTTCTCCCATCTCCACTGACCCAAACCTGCTGTTCCTCACTGGGGGAGGGGCAAAAGAAGGACCATGTGTCTATCAATTGATTTTTTACTTTGTGAAATTTGAAACAATTTAACAGTGATCTAGGCTGTTTTTAAAAACTCCAAGTAGAATTATTAAAAGACTTTTGATCTTTCCCCAAGCCCTTCTGTATGAGTCAGATTTCAATCACTATAAATTATAAAGAGGAAAAAGTTGTTTAGCTTATATTTTGGGAGGTTCCAGGGCATAGTCTGGGACCTGTTGCTTTTGGAAATGCATGATAGAGCCAAGTTGCCCTGTGATACAGAGGACAGAGGAGGAAGAGGCTGGGGTCTCTGAGCCTCCTTTACACCATGGCTCCAGTGACCAGGCTCCAGCAGGTAATACCCTGCTGTCTCCCTGTAGCACTGGGGTGCAGATCAGGCTGTTGCAAATGGACCTCTGAGTGCCATTCTACATCCAGACTCCAGCACCTTTCTCAGCTGAACACTGATATCATTGACTCCAGAGCAATTCTTGGTAGCACCACATTTTTGTTAAAACAAGCAGCATTTTCAGATATGATCCTACAGTGCATTGATGCTCAGCTGCTAACCGAGAGTAGTGGCAGAATCCTTACAAATTTGTGGAAAAGGCACATTCAGGTGGATGTAGATGGTGATTTATATTGACTATTGATGTTTATTCTTCTGTTCTAGTACATTATGTGTATTATCTAATCTTCTTGTTGGCCATTAGAGATACTTACAAATATTGTCCTCATTTTCCAGATGAGGAAACTGAGCTATGGGTGAGTTTAGGACTGGTGGAATCAGGATTGAGCCAGTTCTGGAGAGCAGGAAATCTCACTCTAGCACCTTGATTTTGCTGCATGAACCTCTTGAAATTCTGTTATTTTTCTATAGCCTTTCTTAAGTCTCTCTTGGCCTGTGTCTTAGCACTTATCATCACTGGACGAAATACTCGACACCCACAATTTAAAGGGGTACGGGTTTATTTTAGCTCACATTTAAAGTATCCGGTCTCTGGTGTGTCACCTCCCACACAGGAAGTGCCCGGTGGAAGAGCCTAGCAGAGGAAAGCTGTTCATGTCATGCTGACCGGGGAGCAGAGAGCCAGAGGAGAGCCTGGGGGAGAGAGATGCACATGTCTTCCTGGTCATACTCCTGGTGACCTGTCCATCTCATAGCACATCAGCCACGGACTCCACTGTGGCCTAATCCACTGATGTGCACAGTGACCCTGTGATCCTACCTCCTTCCCAAAGCCCTGCCTCGGAACACATGCAGTTGTGAAGGGCACTCTACATGCAAGCCACAGTAGCCTGGCTCAGGGTCTTGCAAGTCCTTATAGGTGTAAAAAATAAAAGAGAAGGTAGCAAGGGGTTAATAAAGGGTGAACCCTCTGGTCCTCTGAGTCATCCATGATGGCTGTTTCCTCTGGGGGGGTCTGTGGATGAGATCTGGAGTCATGAGCACATGTGTATTTCTGCCTGTAGAACTGCCCCATAATCTCGCTCACTGCATAGTTAATTCTTGACATCTTTCCTGGCTTTCGACAGCAGCTCCTATGATCACCAAAGAAGTGGGAGAGCAACTGACTCCTATGGTAGGCTTCTGTGTGAAAGTGCAAAGCTCTTTTGCGCACATGCTTCCTGTGATAATAGTATCAAAGTAGCCATTGGAGAGCAAAGTACTGAAGAGCACCTGCTTTAGATGCAGGCCCTTGTTGGGATAAAGGCTCTTTCTCATCACCAGCCTGTTTGTTATGTTAAGGCCTCAGTTTTCTCACTTGGAAACTGAGGATTAAAGCACCATTTATTTTCCAGGGTAGGAATCACGATTGTTTGAAATAATGTCTATAAGTAAAATACTTAGAAGCGCCTGGCATATAGTAAGGACTTAATGCATATATCTGCCATTAATGAAAGCAGCAGTGTATTATATCTTCTCGATGCTTTCCCTCCTCATCTCTAATTCATCTGGAAGAATCATGACCTGAAACTTATGAGGAGTCTACACTAGGCTGGCTTGATTTCACATGGCTTTTTACAGTTTTTCAGAATGTGATGTGAACTGGCATACATTATGGAAAAAAGAAAAGGAAAAAGAAAACTAGACAACTTGTCAAACATATTTCCTGTGTAACTTCTAGGTTAAGAATTAAAGATAGAAGACAGGCCTGGGAGAGATTCTCTCTCAGCCTCAGACAGAGCCCGTGCCGCCCACACCTTCATGATCCCCCGTACACTGGCCAGGGCCTATCAGTGGTCAATCGAGGAATGTCCTGAGTGTCTGCAGGATGAGGGGGCTCAGTGCACTGAGACACGCAGAAGTCTCACTTAAATTCCGGACATGGGTGCTTTGTCTGGAACACAGAACCTTGGGGGATCAGAACTTTGTACTGGACTTTAGGGAGTAGAGCTTTCCCCAGAGCACTACAGTTTGACTCTTGAGTGCCCCCAGAGTGCCCTGCATTGACAGTTTGGTTCTCAGTCTAAGGCACTATTAGGAGGCAGTGGAACCTTTAGCAGTGGTTGCCTGTCTTTGGGAGGGTCCCTCAGGAGGGGACTTGGAACTTTAGGGTCTCTCTTTTCTCTGGCCACCATGAGGGAAGCAGGCTGCTCTGCAGTGTGCCCCCATGATGATGAGCTGCCTCACTGCAGGCCCCAAGGCTGTGGCACCAATTGATCATGAGCTGGAACTTCCATAACTGTCAGACAAGGCAAACCTTTCCTCTTTTTAAGTTGATCATCCCACGTGTATGTTATAGTCATGAAAACTGACTGAAACACTTAGTCATGGCAGTTTAAGAATCACAGGGAACAGACATTTCCAAGAATCCAAGTTTAGCCAACCATGACAGATGTTCTGATTAGCTTACCCATAGCAGTAAAAGTATCTGAATCTGCTTTCACATATGGTGTGTATATACTTTTTGTATTTTTCTTTTTTATAAGGATACCAGCCATATTAGACTATGACTCACACTATCAATAAATCTTAAATTGAATGCCACTGTACAAACCTTATTTTCAAACATGAAGTTTTAGGCTTTGGATCTTCAAAATTTCAGGGAGGTTACACAATTTAACCAATTATAGTCATTTTTTTAGATGTCTGAATTTTTTTCTCTTTTTAAAATTAGTGCATGTTTGCAGGACAAAATAATTGAAATTACCATGCAGAGTTAGTGCATGCACACAGTACATCTTAACTCTTCTTTTTCTCTCTTTTTTCATTCTCTATTCCTTCCTTTGCCTCCCTGCTACATCTAGTTCTCTTCTCATTTGAAAAAGCTTTATTTTTTATCAGTTTTCTTTTTGAATCTTTTCTTTTTTCCCTTCTCTCTCCTCTCCTCATCTATTGTTTCACAATCTATTTGAGAAAAGATCTCTGTATAGTCAACATTAGAGTTTTCAAAAACGTTTGACTACCACCTGCCCTATCTTCTTACATTGTGATTGTTTTCTCTGTATAAGGTGGGGTATGAAGTGTTTGTGCTAGGAGTAAGAGACATGATCACACTGCCATTTTCCTGATGCTTATTGGTTCCTACAGTATCATTAATATGTGCCTTGTCTCTGGGAAGCATTTAAATTTAAGTTTATTTGGTGAAGTTTGCTTTAACTATGAGATTATCTAGTGATACAAGATATGTAATCTGTAAATTGTTTAGCAGGAGGATTCAAGACCACAATTCATTGCAGCCCACCTCTGTTGGATGAATGAGTAGACTCAGCCCTTTCTGGCTGGGGAACTTCCTTCTTCCTTTTGGATACTTCTCATCATTAATATGCTAGATATTTCACAGGATGGGGTCATTGGAAATTAGCATCTAGTAAGGGCTCCAGGGACAAGCTGTGGGTAAAATACAATAATAGCAAAGAGTAAGTTTTTATTACTTTGAAGCAGAAAAATAGGTTGCTTTCTTGCACCTCATTGGACTATGGCACATTCTCCATATGGAGGGACAATCAGTTTAGAGAGAAGCAAGGGTCACATGATTCTTCGGGAGCTGAGGTGGTTTCAGAGTCCATGAGTGCAAGAGTGAAGGGTGTTGCCCTGCAGTGTTGTGGTGTTAGCAGGTTTGCTCACTTGTTGCTTGTCCCATTGCCCCCTTTCCCACTAAAGAGTTTCCTCACTCTCCTCCCTCTGTTGATCTTCTCACCTTCTTCTCCATGAGAACTCTGGCTCCTACTCAGCTCTTCAGAACTTCACCACAGCCAGGGATATGCAGCTGTCCTCTGAGGCAGCTTTGCTGCTTCTTGAAGTCTCAGTTTCTTCCTCTGTACTGAAGGGTGGTTAAGAACATATGAACCCATATTCTTTCTAGGATCAGCATCCTATGTTGTCTTTCTTGCATTTATTCCCAGAAAGAAGATTACTGCAACAGAGACCAATGATTTGAACCCTGGCTTAAACTCAGATTCAAATTTAACCAAAATCAATTTCCAAATCAGCTTCCCTGACTTTTCCTTTGTTGTCTGCATCCTGTCCTGTACTCTTACGTTATTCCTTCTCATGACAAAATTTAACCTAAGATTGCAGCAGAGTTAGGCTACAGAGGCAGCCATCTTGGTTTTGAAGCAAAATGGTTTTATTTATTCTGTCAGCCACTGTCCTAGACCAAACTCATCGTGGTTGTTGAACTGAGTTGCCCGGGGAGAATTTTAAAGACACCACTGGTGGGAAAAGAGCTGTGTGACTTTGAGTGAGTTTCATAATTCAATGCTTCTTCTTTCTTAGAGGAAGACTATAAAGTTCTTCTCAGCTTAAACATTCTGATTGACAGCTGTTTTGAGTTTGATACAACCTCTCTAATCTTAGATTTCACTAATTTTGTTCTCTTAGTCTTTCTTCAACCTAGCAGGAGCTTGTAGGAAAATTATAATATGGCAGGGATACTAAATTGTCAAAGAGAAAATTCATATCATTAACTAATGCTGATTTGTAAATTATCTGATTTTTATAGAACTAGCAAATATTGGGCCAGGGAGTTAGCTCAGTGGTTCCAGCATCTGTCTTGCAAGTGCAAGGACCCGAGTTCGATTCCCCGGTAACCACATAACAATACTGGGTGTGGAGACCCACACCCAGCAGCAACCAGTACCACATACCACAGTGCCGGGCGTGGTGGCTCACGCCTGTAATCCCAGCACTCAGGAGGCAGAGGCAGGAGGATTGCGTGATGTGAGTTTGAGGCTGAGCTCAGGGCCAGCCTGAACCACAAAGCGAGACCCCGTCGAAAAAACAAACAAACAAACAAACAAAACAAAACAAAAAAAGAACTAGCAAATATTTACCTTATGCAAATGACAAAGATTTGTAAAGAAGGTACTTGGTAACATTATCATCATTTAGAAAAATTCAGTGCAGTCCAGAAGTTCAGCATTAAGGAAAAGGTTTGGTAAATTTTAATGTACGAATTATTAGGAAATAATATTTCTATCTACTCAGTGCTAGGCATATCATATCCTCCATTCCATTTAGCATAGGTACCCTTTAGTATCTCATGGTTTAGAGAAATAAACATTAAATGCACAGGGACACTTTGGGAAGCATGAAATGATGCAAAATACCTTTCTTAGATGTTAAGGGAAGCAGGCAAAAATTTCTGGAATTAGAAAGACATTAGAACCTGGGACCCAGATAGTTTTGGGCTCATGAAAAAAGAAAAAGATGTGATAAAACCCACTCAAGCCTGTAGTTTCAAACCTTAGCTCAAGAGAACATATCCTCTGAGTGTTCTGATAAGGTCCAGGGCTGGAACAACATCCAAGTTCTCAAAACAAACTAAATAAGACATCCATTCAAGGAGTAAGCAGGGAACTACTCTCTGACATCGGAAACATGGCCCATTTTATTTGTATAAGAACAATGACCTTGAAAGAAGGAAAGAAAGGATGTTCCTGCAAAGATCCTGCTATTCATATAAATGTAACCTGAGATCTCATTCAACACAACTGCCATTTGGACATTTCTCTACCTTTGTGCTTTCTCTTGATGAAAATTTATCATTTTGTAGTAAACTTCACCTATATAATCTCTGTGATGGCCTATAGGTCTTGTCCAAAATCTCTGATCAAAACAGCAGGAACTGAAGTGTGCTCTTGGTTCCTTATAGTGCTACGACCCAGCTTCTGGGTAACAGATGGTTCTGAGTCAATGGGCTGTGTTAACATATTCTAATCTCTTCTGCTAGACAGGAAGAATCGCTAAAATTTTCTTAATGTTTTAAAGTGCAATGAAGAGAGAAAAACAAATTTGTGGAAAATTTTCAAGGGGAGAAGAAAATAAATATGACAATGTTTAAACAATAAGAGTCATTTTTAAAGAGTTACATAGTTTATTATGTAATTTTAATTAGTATATGTTTGTAGTTCATGATCATTGTACAAGTCTATATCCAATGTGACCTTATTTATGTAAAGAAGAAGAAATGCATGGGAAAGCCTGGACGAATACACAGAAAAATGACAATGGTGACCATAGGGATGAGACACCTGTGTAATACATATCCAGTGGGGAAATGACCAGTAACTTTTCTTGCTGTGTCTTAACCGTCTCATATTGTCTACATTTTTTTCTGTCATGAGTACATGCATGCTATTTTGATGGCTAGAAAAAGTATAAAAATGTCTTGTGGTTGATGACAGATGAATGATGTCCACATGTTTTGTGGGGCCCTAAGGTATCTGGATTTGGGTCTGCACTCAAGTAACCTCATGAGCCAGTGAGCCGGCTCCTCTCCCAGGCAGGGTGAGGCAGCCACGTGCCTTCCCCGCTTCACGTCAGCTGCATGGCTGAGCACAGCCTGCCTCCTGCCTAAAGAAAACAAGAGAGATTTAGATGGGCTCCAGGGATCTGGTGAGAAATGATCATGGTGAGTGTGTGGAGTTCAGAGAGGGACTGGTGAGCTCTCAGTCTCCAAAATATTGACAAAAGAATGGCAGAGGGAGAGGTGGGCGGATAGAGGGTCATGGAAGGGAGAACAGGAGACAAATCTTGGACACAAGGAGGAGCAGACGAAGGAGAGAAAGGGGCAGATGCTCAGGGGAAGTGACTCATCAAAATGTATACAGTAAATGTATACGAGGGTTTTATTTACTTAGCAATAGGTCTTTAAAAAACAAGATCATAAATCAAAACATCAGGCTATAAACCTTTTAAAGAAAACAGGAGAAAGTCTACATGACCTTGGGTTTGTGATTTCTTGTTAAATATAGCACCAAAAATGCAATCTGTGAAATAAAAAGTTGGTAAGACATAGTCTGTCCAAATTAGAAATTTCTGCTCTGAAAGATGGGGAAAGGAGGCAAGAGAACAAACAGTGGAAGAAGACAAGAGACAGAAACTGACAGAGGCAGGAGATTCAAGGCTTTGGAGAGAGGGAAGCAAAGCCAGGAGGGCTGAAAAAGACAGGGGCAGGAAAGAGCCGCAGAACAAGAGCAATAGAGAGGGATACCAAGGAGATGCTGCAGCTCCGATTACTGGAGGGAAGATCAAGAGAGAAGATACACAGAAGTCACTGGAGACACAGACAAGACAGAAGGTGACAGCCCAGGGAGGTGGGTCAGGGACAGCTGAGAGCAGAGCTGGCTCTGAGGAGAACTTGAGTCATGGCGCCTGCAGAAGAAAAGAATGGCCAGTACATTCTAGAAGATTTGAGGAGCACAGCAGACTTACTCTGAAACTCATGTTTTTCTCAGCTATATCTTCCACATAATGGCAATAGTTCAATGAGGTGAGATGATCAGTTAAAGGGGAATTATGAATCTTTTCTATAGGCAGTATTTTCACCATTGCTCCACCCAATCAGACAGCCATCTTGTCCTTTAATTGGGTTTTTAAAGCTCATTTTACTTTTGACGACACTGGCTTGAAGAGGTAAGTACCTGGCCCAGGTGGCAAAACCAGCGAACAGTTGAGCAGCCATGAAAGCCCATGCCATCTGACTGCTAGTTCAGGGACCAGGAAGGCAGGGCTCCTCCAGGCCATGGTCAAGCCTTCCATGAGCTGGATTCATAGCAGAATGTGAAAACATTTTAATGTGTCAGCAGTTCTTAAGCACAAATGGTATGCAAATGTCTGATGGTAGTGGTGGTAGAATGATAACCAAGATTTGATTTCTACTCTCATAAAACTTATACTTGATTTGGGAAAACTAACCTAAAACACGAAAGCAATTCTGCAGTTCTCGACGCATTAGTTAGATGCAACCTCTAATTGCTGTGGTAGTGAGAATCCAGATTTCCCTGGAGTTTCTGCTATACCTGGCACTGCATAAATCCCTTTGCATACTAGACTCAACATCTCATCATCTGAAGCTCAAACTTAGCCAGACATCTCACTTTCCCTCGATTTCCTAAAATTAAGGAAAGTGCATTTGCTATGTCCCATTATTTGTGGTACATCCAGATTCAGCCCGTGTCAGCTGCAAGGTCAGGTGGGAGCCAAAGATGAATATATGTAGTCCCAGAGTCCAGGGCACCAGAGATGGATGGAGGCCTCAGAAAGGAGGTGGGATGTGCTGGTGCCTTCCAGGACACCACCACACCCATGCCCTGCTGTCTGCATTGGTTGGACCTGGCCAGAGTAGGAGAATGGTAGCTATTCCTCAGCCCTGGTCTGGAGATCCCTCCTTTCCTGAGCAGCTGGTTAGTGATGACAGGAGGTGGCAATAAAGCTTGACTCTGTCCACCTGGAAAGTCTGAATTCTCTGTTGAAGCTTGACTTTGCTTTTAGGACTAAAGTCAGGCTTTCCCAGGTGACAAAAGAAAGGAGAGATACCTGCATTGCATCTGTTTCCAGCTGCCTTTCGGCATAGCTCATCTTCACGCATAGCTGATGACTTCATGTTACCAAGAGCAATGATGCATGCAGCCCTGAATGGAAAAGACCACAGCATGGCTCCCCGAGTGCAGGGCCCCTTCCTTGGAGAGCATGAGCTCACTCTGAGGCTCTGGAAGTTCTCGGGCACACCTGTCTCTGTGTAGTGTGAGTGAGCTGTACGTGAACAGGTGTGAGAATGTTCCAGAAGTGTGTCCAGAGGCGTTCTCCTGACTGCTGCTAACGCAGGTTTTATGTCTTCCATCCCGGGCCAATCCACAAGTTTACATTCTTACTTTCTAGTCATTCACTTCGGTATATGTCTACATGCTCACCAGCTATGAGTGAAGTTTTACACAAGTCATCAGAAAAGATGGGGGAAGAGGATGTGAGTTTGCAAACCTGGGGCTGAGCTTCCTCCAAGGCCTCCCCCTTGTCAAGCATTTGGCAACTCACTGCCCTGCTCCTTCACTGAAAAGGTGTGGGCAGTAAGAGGCCAATCTTACTGACTTTATAGGGTAGCCATGTGGATGGAATGGAAAGTGTATGGAAAATAATAATCTATGAGACAAATAATAGCTATTTATTGAGCGTTCTCCTGTATGCCAGGCAGTGTGGAAGTAAAGCAGGACTTTAAAAAACCAAGTCAGTCTCAGCCATGTGCAGCCCTCTCCATCAACCCTTACTCCCTGGTAGCTATAACTCCTTGTTCTAGTACAAAAAAATTGACAACCATATCCTGTAAACAAGGTTCATGACACTTTGTTCTCATGGTTCATAAGATACTGGCTTCTATCAAGGCAATGTTACAAAACTGTCCACCTTTGTCCTGTGATGGTAAATCCACTTGCCATGTCACTAAAAAAACCACCTCCTTCACCAAAATACATAATAGCTGGAACTTCTCTTTGTTCATTGCTCAGTTATTTTATTATTATTGTTACTATTTTATTTGGTTTCTAGAGACAGGGTCTCGCTTTTTGTAGTTCAGGCTGGTCCTGAATTCAGACTCGAACTCAACAATCCTCCTGTCTCTGCTTCTCAAGTGCAGAGATTACAGGCATGGGCCACCACACTCGGCACTGAGGTATGTGGTTCTCATTGCTGTTGGGCGTGAGTCACCATGTCCAGCATTGTTGAATGTGGTTACTGGGGATCGAACCTGAGCCCTTGTGCTTGCAAGGCAGGAACCACTGAGCTAAATCCCCAGCCCTGCTCAGTTACATTAGACATAGAATCCTCTGAGTTGGTGTATACACCTTCAATAAATCCTCCTGATTCCCATTTGGTCTCCTTTGTCTCCTGGAATTCTGCAACAAAAGCATTTTGCAAAGGTTATTTAATTAAATCTCCACAACAATTTTTTTTTTTTGAGACAGGGTCTTGCTCTGTAGTTCAGGTTGACCCTGA
The DNA here is from genome assembly GCA_004026965.1 of Petromus typicus. NCBI lineage: Eukaryota > Metazoa > Chordata > Mammalia > Rodentia > Petromuridae > Petromus > Petromus typicus. The sequence goes on along the minus strand of PVIR01000635.1, from coordinate 48,726 downwards.
GCTCATTATGTAGCCCAGGAAAACCTCAAACTCACAGCGATCCTCCTTCCTCTACTGCCCGAGTGGTGGCATTACAAGCATGAGCACCATGCCAGGCACTGTGGTATGTGGTGCTGATTGCTGGTGGGTGTGTGTCTCCATACCCGCTATTGTTGTTTGTGATTACTGGGGATTGAACCCCGGGCCCTTGTGCTTGCAAAGCAGGCACCGGAATCCCTGAGCTAAATCCCCGGCCCTCCACAACAATTCTTTGAGGGAGATTATCTGTCCTGTTTTATGAGTGAGGAAACTAAGACCTCATGCACTGAAGTAAATCATCCAAGATCATTCATCTTGCTAAGAAAATTTAAGTTTTCTAATCCCTCAGTCCAAACAGTTTTTTTTTTTTTTTTACAAAATACTTTTTCCTCTTGATTTTATTCTCCTCTTCTTTTCTTGTTTTTTCTCTTTCTCCACCACTGCCTCTCCTTTATTCCACTGCCTCCGCCTTTGTTCTCATTTTTCTTGCCTCCCTCCTTTCACTCTTCCCTTTCTTTACTCTTCTGGTTTCTTTTCTTCCTTCCTTTTTTCTTATAAACTATGTGGAAGAATTGCATGTAGTCATCCATGGTGTCGAGGTGGTATGCGGCCGAGGATCAGGTTTGGAGGCTGGACGGGGAGGGCGAGTGTGTAGAGTCACCACGTAGACTCTGGGGAGGTTTCGGTGAACTCTTCCATCTTTATTGAGGACTGCACAGGCTTATATAGAACACAGGAGTGGGTGTGGCTATGAGCACATAGGGGCAACAGGACTATAGCTGATTATTGGGGCACAAGTTTTTTACCTTTTATGGTTAGCTCTTGACCAAGTAAAGGAGTCATGACTAGAGGAGGAACGAGAGACCCCAAGCAGCTATAGGTCAGTTTCTATGCCTGGGAGTGGGCGTGCTTGAACTCCTTTGAATGTCTCCTAACTAGGAGACATACATGTGGCATACCTGATCCAACTGAACTTGAATTTCTCCTTTAATTGGCCATCATGATGGCTCTTTACCAAGTCTATCTCTCCAGCTCAAATTGTACTTTCTGCCCTTTTAGAAACCAGATGAGCCATGTGACTTATTATGCCCTATAAAACCTGAACAAAATGGCAGGTGTCCCTTCTGAGCAGGAACTACAAAATCCAGTGCCTTGTGTGTACCTCCATTTCTGCTTTTGGAAACTTGTATGCAATTGAAGTATCCATCAATCTGGATTGCTGAGTGGTTAGAATGCCGTAGCCCTACTACCTGCCTGCACCTGCCTGCACTGGAGGAGTGCGTGGGGTAAAAGATTTGCATGTTTCAATGTCTGAGGTTTGGGGATGTTTCTTGATGCATAACTGAGGTAGTCCTGACTGGTACGGAAAACAAAGCTGTGTGGACAAGCAGATTGTATCAAGTAGAGCATGCACTGGACTGGGGGTCCCCAGATGTGGTTACTGCTGTCAACTCTGCTGAACTTGCACAGTTTAGACTGTTATATTGAAATTAAGAGAGAAATAGAGTGATATTTTTCAGTTGTATTTAGGAGACAGAACTTCTAGAAGGATTCAGAAGATACTGATATGGTAAATGAAAAATAACTGCTTATTAGGATTTCCTAAGTCTCACGCCATATAAAAGGAGACATGTAAAATATTTAAGAAAAATGTTTTTAAGAAAACCTGAGTTTTCTGATTTTTTTATATATAATACTCTATCGCAAAAATCATACTAACTATATATTAGTAATATTTCATTTCTTTGTCATTTGTTGGTTTTTTAGCAGAACATCTTGTCCAGCTCCAAGTTATCAGCATCCATAGGTGGATGTGTGATTCAGGAATTCCTAAAGTTCATGAATAACTTCCTGCTTCTCTCCTACTCTGATGTCCTAGGAGACTGAGGCTGTGGACCTGTAAACTTCTCTGACATCCGTGAGGAGTTCCCCTTAAATCCTCCCAGCACTGCGCTTGTGACTCTAGAAGTGATACCGTACCTGATAATTGACTCTGGGTGCTTGTAGCAATGATCCAGAGGGAACAGGTGGGCAGCAGAGGGGAAAACCTGGATGCTTTCGGCAGGGGGCACTAGGTCTACTCCCCGTCTCTCAGATGTGCCCACTTCTGTCACTTATCACAACCACTTCCAACTCTTGGGAACTGTTTCCATAGCCTTCCAAACAGTGTCCCTGCTGCCAATGGCAAGGACCAGCACAAGCAGGAAGAGTACTTGGATGCTGTGGTTAAGGAGGCCTCACTGTCAGGTGGTGGACTCTGTCTGGAATGGCTGTTGAAGGGAGGGCCTCCTTAAGGATTTGCCTCGGTGCCTGGCTCTGCTGCTGTTAAGGTGCCCCTCCCACCCTTTCTCACAGCGCAGCCCTGGGATTATGCTTCTTGCTTAAAATCCTCAAATGTTCACTGCTTTCAGTACTTTCTTGTTCATGCACCAATTCAGTGAGTGTTTGATGGATTCCTGTACTTACTTGGTCAACAGACAGAAAGCCAGGCGCTGTGCTGAGTGCTGGTGGGGAGTGATGAATGGGGCCAGCAGTCTCCGGTCCTTCTGCTGCAGGCACTGGCATGGGGAAGAGCTAGGAATGCAAAGAAGCCTAGCCTTGGACAGGTATTGGGCACAAAGCAAGGCCTGAGACAAGGCAGAATGGGCAAGGGCAATGCACTTTGGTTTCAGTGTTTGTGTCCTCTGGAAGTCATGCTGAGATGTAAGAGCACTGAGACGATACTTGGCGGTGAAACCTTTCACAAGTGTTAGGACTGTTAACAAATGGACCGATGCCTATAGCCCAGTGGGTCTGTACCCTGTTAATCTTTCTCTTTTCTCTTTCTTTGTCTCTTCTCTATGTAATGCTTTCTTCCATTTTTTGATGTAGCCAGATGCCAGCACTTTGTGCTCTAAAGCAGTAAGCAAAGACACTGATGTTCATTACAAACTATCCAGACTGTGCTAGGCTGTTCCCACCCCACAAGGTGGCCTGAGCCATGTGGCAGACCTCAGAGAGGGCACGCAAAGCCTCGAGGAGATGGTGACAGTGAAATACATCAGCAGGTTGATCATCATGCTTTCTGAGCAATGAGGAAAATGCAGCATAAGTGGGAGAACCAGCACTTGTTAAGACTCTGGAGCAGGAACAGACTTGGTGGCTTCAAGGAATGAACAGAGGCCAGTGTAGCTGGTGCATGGTGGGAAAGATGAGAAGGAGAACAAGCTCAAGATCATGCAGCACTTTGGAGACCACAGAAAGGGCTGCAGGTTTTACCCCAGGGGCAGTGAGAAGACACTGAAGAATCTCATGCAGCAGAGTCAGTAATAGATTTCATCCCTGTTGTTGGGGTGGTATGTGGAAATTGGGAGGGTAAGACTCAGAGTCACCCCAAAGACTCTGGGAGGTTTCAGTGAACACTTCGGTTTTGATTGCAAGATATACACAATTATCTAGAAAGCAAGGAGCAGGCGTGGCTAAGAGCACTCATTGATTACAGAGTTACATCTGATGGGTGGATTACAGCACCACTGCCTTTTCGGATTAGCTCTGAGTGAGTGAAGAAGTCACGACGCAGGGGGAACCTGCAGCCTTCAAAGGACTATCGGCCAGTTTCAATGCTTGGGAGGGAGTGTGACTGAACTCCTTTGGGCATTGTAGCTTGCTAAGAGATATACGTGGGATATACTTGAGCCAGCCAGACTTGGATTTCTCTTTCACATTTCAGTTTCTCAACCTGCTTATCATTTTTGCAAGTCTCAAGAAGCCCGTCATCTTATGCACCTATCATCTGTTCTTTAGTTAATAGTTGGGAAATACTATTTTATCTCAGTGCAAAGCGGAGTTGGGAAGGGAGATGGGCTAAAAAGAGAAGACTAGTGAGAGGTCAAAGCCAAAGCCAAAGCCAAAGATTTTGGACCCATGTGAGGACAGAAGGAGACAAGAGGGAAAATACAGAACGGGACAGGTGCCCCTGGTTGTTTGATGAATGTGTCTGAACTGAAGGGGTGGTGAGGGAATATGCGCCTGAGCTAGCTGAGGAGATGCGGACACTACAGACAGCCAGGGGAGAAATGGCTGAGGGAAGCTGCCTCTGGCATGTTCAGGCCGGTAGATCAACTCGGCTCTTCTAGGCTTTTCGTGTTTGAGGAGTAATGACACCTGGGTGAATTTGCCCATGGACAAGGGAGTGTGAAGAGGCAGGGCGGTGGTTCCTGTGTGGGAAGCTTGGGGAGGCTTCCAGAGTGTGATCTGGGCTGGGCGGCCAGGCCTAGCAGTCTCCCCTGTGGAGGCAGCAGAGCTGGCGGTGGAGGAGAAGGCAGCCTTGCTGAGAGAGAGCGTTGGGGATCTGCTGTGGGCCCGGCTGGCCTCCCGCTGCCCCTGCACTGAGCAGGCCAGGGCAGCACGGCGGTATCTAGGGCAGCCTCCTCAGCCTCGTCCACCGGTGGGATCCCTGAAGCTCCAGGCATGTGACACGCAGCAGCACCGCACGGCGCTCTTTCCCTCAGCTGTGTGTCCCGGGCGCCTCGGCCATCTCAGGGTCCAGAGCCCAAGGCCGAGTGTCTGGTCCCACTTCCTGCTGGGTGTTTCGCCCCCACGCAGGCCAGGTGGGGGCGCACATCCTGTTTTGATGTCTCCTGTTGTGTCTTACTTTTTGGAGATAGGTGGATGTTGAAATATTGTCCCCTTGACAGGAAAGCAAGTAAATTGTCTTCATCTTCCCACAGCACTTGTTATAATTCCTGACGCGTGACCTCACTTTGGCTGTTGTGAAGTCACTTCCTCCAGTTCCCCTCCCTCCATGGCCTCCCTCAGTCTCTTTGTGCAGGGCTTCCAGACATCCATTCCCAGAACACTTTTCGGTCTAAGCCCGTGGCTACCAGTCCATTTCAGTGTTCCTGGTTCCGTGTCTGTGTGACTGTTAGTTGCTCCCAACTCAACATGTTCCAGATCAAAGTCTGCAACTTTCCTCCAAATCTGATTCTCCATCTGTATTATCTTGTGTGGTACAGCATATCTGTAAGTCAGAAACATCATGGTTATCCCAGATATCTCCTTTTAAAAATAAATCTAGCACACCAAGTAGACCTTCCTCTGACCAGTTTTGTAATGTTCATCTTGGCCAGTTGGCTTGCTTTTTGATGTTAGCTTTGGTTTGGATGCATGGAAAAATGAACAGCAGTTTAGAAATCACAAATAATAAATGAAAATTATGAAATTTAAGCCTTTTAAATCTTTCAAACAATCAAAAGGGATCCTATTTCTAAAGCATACTTAATCTTGAAATCTGCTTTTCTCATTTTGGTCTCCTTTCTCTGTATTTCTACTTTTTTTTTTTTTAACCAGTCCATCTTTCTATCCATCCTTCCTATACAAAAATAGTCCCTTTTAATTTTTTTTTCAAGAAGCGCCTTAATTCTTCAAGCCGCACTTGTTACTATTCTTAAGCCCAAAGATCTTTCTTCCTAATGTTTTCTATTTTCTCTTAATATACTCTGGACTCTAATGACAGAAACTAAGGGTATAATCTTCCCCTTCTCCCAATCTTCCCTCCAATTCCTACCTCTTATAGCATCACAAGGGACATTTACAGAAATGAGGACATTTACAGAAATGTCATTGGAAAGGAGGGAAAATACTGAAAAGAAAAAACACATTTGTTTCAAATTTATGTTTTTCTTTATTTCCTACCCAAATCCCTTAAATATCTTTCACTTTTATTTTTTTTGTCTGTGTTACTGCAGTGACAGTCATATACCAAGGCTATGAACTGTTACAGGCCTTAGATTTCTTTTTCCCCCTGAGTAAACAAACAAGTCTGCTACAGTTTCATGTATGCTGGTAGAAGACAGAAGATCTATGGGTCAAAGGCAAAGGACAATTTACTGCTCACAGCAGCAGAACTTGTGGAATGCCAACATTGTTTTACTATTTTTCCAAGCCCCAATTCCCACAAGACAATGGAAAGAGAACCAGAAGACACCTGCACTTACAGTGAATTGTATTACAGGAGAGGTACTGTGACCTGCAGGAACCAAAGCTGTACACTGGTAAGCCCATCATTGCTGGGGTGCTGGGGACAGGGAAGATTGGAGGGATACTGTATCTTCCACAGCTATATGCAAACCTTCCCTTTGGTCTGGTGGGATATATCATCTCTTATCTTTTATTTTATTTTATTTTTTGAAACAAAGTCTTGCTTTGTGGTTCAGACTGGCCCTGAACTCACTATGTAGCCCAGACCAGCCTCAAACTCACAACAATCCTCCTGCCTCTGCCTCACGAATGCTGGGATGACAAGCATGAGCCACATGCTAGGCATTGTGGTATGTGGTCACTGAGTGCTGGTCTTACAGGCATGAGTCACCATGCCCACCACTCTGGACCTTGCATTTGCCAGGCCGACACTGGAACCACCTAACTAAATCCCTGGCCCATCATCTGTTATCTTCCATTGTTGGTCAGTATACAGCACCAAGATCCTTGGAGAAAGAATCTGGAGCAGAAGACAATCTGTCTCATTCACATAACAACGGGCACAAGAGTCCTGCTCTCGGATAAATCTAGATGCCTCACCCAAGTATCCTGTGTTTGGAAAGTGATTAGATCAGTAGATTCATACATTTAGCTGTATCTGTAGTTAGGAGGTGAGGCCTTTCTGGAGAGGGTGGGTCACTGAGTCTGATCCCGAGAGGGTCCTCCTCTCCCTGGCTCCTTCCTTCTCTCTTAGCTTCCTGGCCAACCATGGCTCAAGCAACTCCCTCCTTCAAGCCTTTTCACTGGGCTACTTTCACCTCAAAGCCTGCTAGCCAGAGACTGAAACCACCGAAAGTTGGAGTCAAAATAAAAGTTTTTCTTTCTTTATGTTGTTGATGTGGGCATTTTGTCCTGGCAACATGAAGACTGACTAATCCAAAAACCAGAGAGAATTTCCTCCCCTCTCTTCTTCAGCACAGTCAGTGTGTATGGTTGGAAGGTTACAGTATCTGCTCAGCTGCCCAGGTCGTATTGTCTTATTCTCGCCTACGTTGTCCTGCATCAGGGTCATCTTTCATAACACAACTATCATTTTTTTATGATTATTCAGTAACTGCTTACTTCTTGCTAGATAATCTCCTTTTACACTCCGTAGAGCATTTTCTTTTTTTTTGGATTTGGTTTTTTTTTTTTTGGTTGTTCAGCTTTCTCTGCCATCCTGTGCTGAGAATCTTTGGCATTTAAGAATGATTATAAACTCTGTAGATACCTCAACATGGAAAGCAATTCACTGGCTAATGAGTCTGTGCTGCTCTTTGTAAACTACTTTATAAATTTATAAACTATTCTTGATGAAGTGCATCTCAAACTCTGTACTGTGTACATGTGAATGCGTGTGTTAAAGACAGGCAAAGGGAATTTAGAAAGAGAGAATTCTTCTGTAAGCCCAACAAATGGAAGTATATGCTCTATTTATTTACATTTCTTCTGCAAGTATCTAGGCCTTGCATAGATCATCTGTAGTTGAACTTGTCTCCTGTCTGATTGTAGTGAGGCCCTCTTGCTCTGATTTGTAACTGGGGTTTAAAAATCCCCTTTCTCAAGTTCATACAACTGTCCCTTCAGGGGCTTTGCATTTTCTCCCAGTCTGAGCTCTTTCAGACACATGTCAGTTTTTGCGCCATTAGCCTTGTGAGAATTCCTAAAAATAAATAAACAGTTTTGAGAAGGAAACCCTCTCAGGGAGTGGAGAATATGAGTCAGCGTCATGCTGGGCACGGGGTGGGGGAGACAATAGACTTTTGGCTTCTATCACAGGTCACTTGCACGCATACTTGAAGCTGAGAGTGGCCTTGGAACTTCTCTTCCTGACACCACGACTAGCACAGAAGTCCATGCTAGGGATGGGAGGATGAAGCGACATTCTCAGGGCCAATTTGAATAATAGAGTTCTTATAATGGTCATAATAACTTGATTATGGATGATTGCAGTATTGCATACCTGTTCCTCCAAAAGAAACCCAGGCCTTCTCTTCACCTTCCCTCACTTGCCGAGTCCTTGTCACCTGTCAGTCTTCAAGAGCTCATTGCTGTTACTCCATGTTCCTGGGATGGTGTTGGTGAGTCACTGCTGTAGCCTCCATATTCTAACCCATAAATTGGTGAACAACACAATAGGATTCTGATGATTGTAGTCAAACAGATCATGGTATACAGTTGAGTATTTTAAGCTATAAATGGTATAAAAAGCTAAGAATTTATGTTCTTAAACTCCTGAAAGTCAAACATGTCTGCCTATGCTAGTCTGGTTATGTCTGTACTCTAGCTGGTTTACTCACAGTAAACATCGTGGACAGTTATGAATTTTTAAAAAACCAACTGTGGGACTGTGTTGGTAAAGGGTGAACCCTTTCAGGTGGCAGTGGATTGTACAGCATGGTAACTGTGGTTATTAAAAATGCATTGCACACTTGGAAATTGCTAACTGGACTCCTTTTCTGTCCTGAATGGATGAAAACATTCATATTTCATGGTCACTTTGATTTTGGGGAAGACCTAGAAGTTGCAGATGTCACATCTGATGAAGAAAGGGGATGAGAACACATTGTAATGTTTTTATTTGACAGAAATTACCATAAACTTTTTGAATTGATTCAATACGGAGGCAGCCATGATAGTGCAACTAAAGATTCTCCTGAGAGAGGACCCCAGAGCTGTGTCAGAAAACAGCAAGAATGATGGGATACATGTGTCTTCAAAGTGTCGGGGAGGAATTGATGGAAACTAATGATCATGTGTCCTTTCCCTCAAGTACATGTCAAAATTTTTATTTAAATATTAATAGTAGTTCACAATTGCACTTCATGTATCAAAATGTCAATTTTTATATCATTAATATGTACACTGCTTAATTTTTAATTAAAATGATATACATTCAGTTAAAACAAAGTTTAAAAATTATATACAAGTAATTTCTGAAAAACTATGGGCATCATTAGTTCTAGTGGTCCTGGAAAGTTTTGAATTTCAACAGGTCATTGTCCAGACTTATCTCTTCAACTCTCGCTAAACTACAGCACCCCCAAGAACTTCCCTACCTTTCATTCCTCAAGGACAGCACAGTACATGAGAGGACAAATTGTCCACAAATACTTATTTAATAAAACAAATGGGCCTCATTTAGCTTCTCCACTTTTAAAGGATGAGAGTGGGTCTGTACTGGAGTTCTTCTAAGCCAGACTTGAGCCTTATGGAAGGATCATGAAAGGAAAAAGTAACAGACAGGAACAGAGTAAAAAAGTTGGCTAGGTATAGTAGATAGTGTTTCAGTTGTCTGTGTATGTTTGCACGTAGAAGATATGAGTGTCAAATATCTTTGCTATTATCAATTGTGGACTAGACTTCCCATCCCCAATGTCACACTGCTGCTGTCACTCCTCCTAATCCCTTCTGTTTGCTTAACTCTTTACAATGCACAAAAAGCTGGTGTCACTCAGATGATCCTCAATGGTACTTGGGATGCATGGTGTGCTTTTCTAGAGGAACAGAATTCATAGAAAATGCACGTATAGTTATGCAGGGGATTTATGAGGTAGCTGACAGGATCAGAGGCAGCAGAGTCTGCAAAGGCCATTTGGGCGCTGGAGAGCCAGAAGGTCCAGTAGTCACTCAGTCCAATGAGACAGAAGCCACACAAGAGGGATCAAAGATGCAGCACTAGCTCAAGGCTGAAGGCCTTGAGAGAGACACTGGTGCAAGTCTGTGCTGGAAAGATGACAGAGCAAGAGATGTGGAGGTGCATGTTCAAAGGTATCGGCAGTAAAGGGCACAGCCTTTGGGGAAACGTGCAGCTTTTCACAGTGGGCCGCCTCTTCTCTCACCTGTGTTCCATCCAGGTTAGAACCAACCCACATGTGAGGAGGGGTGGGGCTTCCAAGTCAGTCCCTGGACATGTCGTTATAACAGTTCCAGACATGGCTCTGTGCTCTTATTCCCAATCTTCTACTGTCCTTGGAAAAACAAATAAGGCCTGGGAAGGAAGGCTACACTTGAGATGCTCTAAACATGTGGAGCGAGAGACTTTTGGGGCCCAGGGTTTAGCTCAGTGGTTCTGGTGCCTTTTTTGCAAGCACAAGAACCTAGGTTTGATCCCCGGTAACCACATACTAAACTGGGTGTGGAGACTCACGCCCAGCAGCAACCAGTACCACATACCACAGTGCCGGCGTGGTGGCTCACGCCTGTAATCCCAGCACTCAGGAGGCAGAGTCAGGAGAACTGCTGTGAGGTGAGTTTGAGGCTGAGCTCAGGGCCAGCCTGAACTACAAAGCGAGACCCTGTCTCAAAAAACCTGAAAAAAAAAAGAGACTATTCTCTGAGTAGAAGTTATTGTAGGGGCCAGGACTTGGGGTGCAGAGTGGCCTGTGAGGAGGAGGGAGATGCTGAGAGAACTCTCAGAGAGCACCAGCACTTCAGCAGGATACAGTCTGGCACTGCATCTTCTGATCTCTTTCCCAGGCTCCCTGGCTGTCAGATAAGATCTCTGCAAGGCCAGCAACTTCTTGCCACGATGGGGCTGTTTGTGGAGCCTGGCACAGCAGCAAGTTGTAGCCACAGCCCAAACAGATCTAGCATGTTCAGATGAAGAGGTGGTGAGGCTGCGGGGTTGTGTATGTCTGGGTAGAGTGACTGAGGGTCCGACATGCTTATAACAATCCAAACAATTGACTGGAGACCTCAGGAAACCTGGGCCTAGATGAGATGCAAGAGTAAGACCACCCAATTCTGTTTCTTTATTGTTGTTGTTTAACTAATACAGCTCTGCATCTTCTGGCCAGGAGAGTGTTTTGTGGAGTCCCAGATGTGGTATCAGCTAGAGGGATAAATGAGAGGGCTGAAAATAGGCCACTCAGGAGTGGCCAGAAGATAGTCAATAAGAAAAACACAGGCTTAGGCAGACAGGAAACCACCTCCCAGGATAGGAGATAACAGAGTTGCTTGTGTGCACAGTAGGGAAGCATTTTCTCTTAGTACCTCAAGCACGGTTGATTCAAGTGGTGCCTCCTGTCCAGTCCTGCAGGGGGGAGCAGGCGGAAGTCACCCCAGGTTTCCGGAAGTCACTCCCGGTTTCCGGTGATTGCAGGAATCTCTGCGGGTATCTGATGGAGAACGGCAGGCTTGCCTAGGTTTTATCTGACAATGAGCTGTACTACAGCTACTAGGGGAGGGACAGGGAGAGCTCTACAGTAACAGAAATAGCTCAGCAGTGTCAGGCAGAGAACGAATGATCTCGTCATTGGGCTCTAGGTCCTGGAGGAAGCAAATGCTCGTTCCTGGGCAGACCGGGTTAAATACGATCATTAGGAGCATCGAGTGCTGGAGACCGCGCAATAGCTGGGTGACAAGAAAGGTTCAGACACTGAACAGACCGCATTGGCTAGGCGAGGCTGCTGTCAGACTCCCTCTGCCTGGACCCGCTGCGGTTCTGTTTGGGGTCACGTTGGGAGGTGCGTGGCAGAACTCCCTCCCGAGAAGACTTCGAAGTGAATTGCACCTTCTTATCCCAAGCAGATTTTAATGTTCTCTCCCCAACCCTTGAGGAGAAAATCCTAACAAGTAAAAGAGCTATTGCTAGCGGGCTTGTAGCAAGGCGGCGACAGGAACAAGCCCAGCCAATCAAGGATTTTTGTAACACAGACATGGTTTCAAATCACATAGAGAGCTTCACAGAGGTGTGCTGCTGGGGTCAGTGGTCCCCGGTGCTTCCTCTCAGGTGTAGAGACCCACGCTGATCGCTGGAGTTCAGTCTCTTTGTCTTCCGGGGAAGCAGCTCTTGTGCTGATAGGACTGTACCTGAGAGCAGCCGGCTTCCGTGGCGGTGTTCTCTGCGCTACAAAAACGCCTCTGTAACTCTCACGCTCTGTGCACATGTAACTGCGAATTATTTCTGCCCAGCCCAGGCAGCCTTCTACACTCAATAAGTCATTGCATTCACAGTGGCCTCTTTATGAAATTCCCTGTACCTCCTTTTATGAGTATGCAGCTTGATACAGCTTTTTTGGTGCCTTCTTTGTCTCTAGGTAAATGGTTCACAGGAAATTTATAAGCATTTTCTCCATCTCCATATATAGCAGTCACCAATCTGTGAGTCTTGGCTGGGGCTGATCCAGTCAGTTATTTCTGTGGGACAGGTTTAATAAGGCCCATTTTTTACAGGTCAAGAAACTGAGGCTTAAAGAAGCCATGCTACTGGTTCAAAGGCTTTGAACTGAGGACTCTTTACTCCCAGAAAGCCCTGTGATGCTTAGGCTGCCAGCCTCATGAAGCTGTTAGTGAGATCTGTCGTGCTGGTGGCTGCAACTCTGTAATTGAGTGTAGAAGCTACAGTTCAGTAACAAATGAATGACTGAATGATGAAGAATTCAGTGAGTGACTGAGAGGGATCAGATGTGGGGTCCAAATTCCTGGTGCCCTGTCAGCATTTGGCAAGGAACAGGGTTGAGTGAAGTCGTTCTGGGAGGATGGATGCATGACTGAAGGAGCGGTGGGCTTCTGCAGTCCTGGATGGGAGCTGGAAACTCTGTTCACTTCTCTGAGAGCATCTCCAGGTTCTGAGGACCAGACTGTGTCCCTGGCCTTGTTGACTCCTGGCCTTCCGAGGAAGCCTCGCCCGCGGTGCTCGGAACTCGGAGTGCTGTTAGAACAGCCTCCCTCTGCTGAGAAGCAGCTCTGTGGTTTCAGAACTGCAACCCCTTCTCCTTGGGCCCACACGTGGGACTCTGTGACCCTCAACCAGCAATAAAAAGTCCACTGGGCTTCTCCAAACCCCAGCCCTGCAGTCTGTGCCTTATTTATTGCTCACCTGTGTTAGAGCTCTGTAAACCCCAGGGAGGGCTCCTTGTTTTGCTCTGGGCCTTCAGGGGACTGTTGATACTCAATCTCCTGTCCAAATTAGGCAGCTTCCTTGTGCACTGGAGAGCGTGGTTGGGAAGCTGTCCTCACAGGGCCTTGACACCTCCACACTGGACAAATGAGGAAAGATGCACTCCTGGTTTGTCTCACGTGTTCTGCCTGTCTCTCGAGCAAGCTCACTTTGTCTGCAGGAGAAAAACCACCTCAGACTGGACCCGCGCCCGCTGCTCAGGGTTTGGCCTTGATCCTCCCACTTTCTGGCCAGTGGATGACTCAGTTTCTTTGACTGTAAAATGAGGACCCCAGGATCTGTCCTGCTTGCCAGGCCTGATGTCGGTTTTGGCTTGAACTAGTCCTGCTTCCAGGACACAGTCTAAAAGTGGCTTGGGTGTTTAAATAGGCTTTTCTTGTCATTTCCCATTTTCTTCTCACAGCACAGTCCAGGTTAGGAATCCAATAAAAAGCAGGAAACAAAAGAATAATTAATGGCTGCTGAAGGATCATGTGCACAGTAATCACCCACGGCCAGATTTTGTAATAGAACATACCGGAAAAGGGCCCTTGCTCATCCTTAGAATTTCTGCAGGAGGCTTACTATGTGCTGGACATATCAGCTCCTTTGTGCTCCAGCTATCCCTCAGCCCTCAGAGCAATGCTCCTGCTGTGCAACAAGAGCATACTTAGAGGAGTGATACTTAGAGGTGCCCTCAAGATTTCCAGGGCTCGTGGTCTCAGCACCCATGGTGGAGGACGAAGTCCCTTCTCCCCAACTGTAAAGGCACGGCTTTCAAGTCTGCCTCCTCCATCTTTCCAGAAAGAAATATGTTAGAGTCCCCAACCCATAAAAAGGCCCCTAAACTGAGCCACACCCAAATTGGCTTCCTTTCCTGCATGTTCCAAGATCAGCCTATCAGTAAGCTCCCTAACCTTGCATCCAGGGCAGATCAATCCTGATCAGCCACCATGCTCTCTCAACCCCCAAGTCCCCATGAAAACCCCACTCCACTTCCCCATGCCTCCCTCGCCATTGTTTGAAATAGTCTGGCAGCTTTCACATCCATGAAAGCCTTGCAGTGGTGTTCATGTTTCGGCTTGTTTTTCTTTCAAAATGGTTATTAAAACACATAACAATGTGTCATTCTAAAAGCCATCAGTCCTTATGCTCAAAAGATTGAGATACAAAATGACTGTACCTTCCAATGTTTTAGAATGGGATTTGTAAGTTATGTGATTTATCATGTTGCCTACAAGGGAAAGTTTCTGTTCATTTTCGAAAGAGAAGTTGCTGAGGGCGTGGCTTGTGTGTAAGCTCATGAGTTGGTGTAGTGAATAGTAATCTAAAGTGCTACAAAATTATTAGAAAAATGTTACATATAATATCAAAATTAATGTTAGTGAGCTGCCACAATGTGCCTGTGATATACATCACATTTAATCCCCTCTTCTTTCTGGATTGGTGTTCTATTTTATGATGTTTTGATTTGTTTACACTTTTTTTTTTTTTTTTAGGTTTTTTTGAGACAGGGTCTCGCTTTTTGTGGTTCAGGCTGGCCCTGAGCTCAGCCTCAAACTCACATCACAATCCTCCTGCCTCTGCCTCCTGAGTGCTGGGATTACAGGCGTGAGCCACCACGCCTGGCACTGTGGTATGTGGTACTGGTTGCTGCTGGGTGTGGGTCTCCACACCCAGTATTGTTATTACCGGGGAATCGAACCCGGGCCCTTGCACTTGCAAGACAGGCGCCGGAACCACTGAGCCAACTCCCCGGCCCTTGTTTACACTTTTATCACAACAGTTTTCAAGCACACAGATGACTGGAAATGGTATAATAAATACTGTCACCCAGATTAGCACTCAATCAATTTTCCACTCTTAGTTTTTTTTTTTTTCTATTGCAATAGTTTATGTCTTGAATATCCTCCATGTAGCCAAGGCTTGATTTCCAGGTGTGCTGTTGGGAGATGGTGGATCTTTTTGAAGGTGGTGCCTAGTGGGGAAGTCCTGAGGTCATTATTGCCATGCCCTGGATGGAAAGTTTGAGAGTCTGGCCTCTTCTTTTCTTCTGCTTCTGGGTCGTGAAATGAGCAGTCTTGCTCTGCCTTGCACACTTGTTATTACGAATTTCCTCACCTTTGGCCTGAGGCAAAGGACTTAATTAATTGTGAACTAATTAGAACCTCCAAAACTGTAGTCTAAAATATCATTTTATAAGTTTAATTATTTCAGATATTTCTTGTCATAGTAGAAAGCAAAATAGTACATCTGATTATTTTAAAATATAATCATGAGATTTCACTCCTATACATTCTAGTATGCATGTTTTAAGAAGAAAGGAATTTTTCAATGTATAATGGCCTTATGACAAAAATGCCATATAAAGCATGCTAAAACAGGCAGTCATGATTCAAAGATGGATCTTTAAATTCTAGACAAGTCGTCTACACTCAGGGCCTGGAAGAATGGGTCATTTTTTTGTTTTTGTGTTTTTGGAGACAGGGTCTCACTTGGTAGTTCAGGCTGGCCCGGAGCTCAGCCTCAAACTCACATCACACCAATCCTCCTGCCTCCCGAGTGCTGGGATTACAGATGTGAGCCACCATGCCTGGCACTGTGGTATGTGGTACTGATTACTGATGGGCGTGAGTCTGCATGCCCAGTATTGTATGTGGTTACTGGGGATCGAACCCAGGCCCTTGCGCTTCCAAGACAGGCGCTGTAACACTGAGCTAAATCCCCGGCCCCAAGCATGGGTCATTTTTAAACTTATATGCAGAGTTAAAGAGCTTCCAATTTAGAGGATAGATTCCCGAAGGGTTAAATTGGGAGGGAGCAGAGATGGTGTCTGGAGAAAGCAGGAGTGGATTGTCATTTCAAGTGGCACCTAGGCCAGGTGTTTTGCATTTTCATCTTTTTCCATTTGCTACTCAAAGCACAGAAGTTTTAGGTCTTCTGAACCCACAGGAATCCGGGTAGCAGAGCTAGATGAGATCTTTTTCCAATTTGAATTTTTTTCTAGAAATACTGCTTATCTTGAGGAATATGAATTCTGCATGGTAGTGCATGACTGTAATCCTAGCACTTCAAATAGCTCAAACAAGAGTATCATGAGTTTAAGCCCAGCCTGGGCAACTTGAGAACTTAGTGAGACCCTGTCTCAAATTATAAACTAAACTAAACTAAACTAAACTAAACTAAACTAAACTAAACTACAATCAGTGCAAAGGCCCAGTGTTCAATCCCCAGTGCTGGGGCAGAATGAGGGATGGAAATTATGCTGTAATTTCTCCATGTGTGATTTAATATATATTTTGTGAAATTGTGCAACAAGTCAGCCCTAAGAAGTAGGACGTTTTTTTTTTTTTTTTTTTTTTTTTTAGGTTTTTTGAGACAGGGTCTCGCTTTGTGGTTCAGGCTGGCCCTCAGCTCAGCCTCAAACTCACATCACAGCAATCCTCCTGCCTCTGCCTCCCGAGTGCTGGGATTACAGGCGTGAGCCACCACGTCCGGCACTGTGGTATGTGGTACTGGTTGCTGCTGGGTGTGGATCTCCACACCCAGTATTGTTATGTGGTTACCGGGGAATCGAACCCGGGTCCTTGCACTTGCAAGACAGGCGCCGGAACCACTGAGCTAACTCCCCGGCCCAGAAGTAGGACGTTTTAATCACGAGGTTGGATTCCTACAAAGCAGAATGCACTGATCTACGAGGCTGTCTCAGGAGGCTGGTGCTCATGAATTAGCGGCCACTTGTTCTCAGTCTGTGATGCAGAGAAGTCAGTTCACTGGACATTCACTGCACATTCCCCATGTGGACTGTGGGGGCTTCTGAAAATGAGTAAGGCAGGTGCCTGGGTTCTGGAGAAGGCAGATGTGTAGCCAAGTAATTATCTTCATGATGTTGTGAGGACCTTTAGTATGTATGACTTCTACTTCTGCATTCCCTAGTAATCCATTGTAATTCATTCATTTACCATGTATTTGTTTGAGAGAAGTTGAATAAGAGATTGAATCTCTAGCTTGGAGAATCTTACCTTCTGACATGGAGTTTTCATGATCTTTTCCCCCAAAACTTATGTTTTCTCACTGGATATACTTCATAATACTTTTATTTACATATTCAATTTCGATACAGTATTCCAGGGAATGGGAAAGGCAATTCTAATTTTATAAGGTCTGAGAAATTAAAAAGCTTGTAGATAAAACAATAGTTCTATAATTTCAAGGCACTACTGTTTGGTCCAGCACAGGAGCAGACATTGCTAAGCCCAGCTATATACAACACTATATAGGTCTAGAGAAACAAAAGTGAAGGCCCTTGTATGTGTCAGCGTCAGCTCCTGCCCTGAGACACAGTCTTTTAAGCCTACAGAACACATTATAATCTCCACCTGTCTCCTTCTTTCCATCCACCCACCCCAGCTTCCTCTTTGCAAGGAGGAATATCTAAATTCATCCTCTTAACCAAACTGATATCCTAGAGTGAGCCTTAGTTTGTTTCTCTTTACCATGCTCATCTCCCAGCTCGTGTCAGCTTGCTTTCCCTAATATTTTGAGTGTGTCCAGTTCTCTCTATCTCCACCATGGCCTTCACTGTTCTCTCACCCCTTCCTCTGGTCTGGACCTGTGTTTCCTCCTGCCTTTGCCTTCTAAAGAGCAGCAGGGTCAACTCTGAAAAACCTTCCATACTCCATGATCTTTCTCTCTAAGGGACTCAGTTCCTTGAAGAACAGTCTTGCCTCTTTCTCATGGCCTACAAGATACTTCGCGGTCATTTTTTTGGCCTCATCATCTCCTATCACTTCCTTCTCATTCTGAGACTTATGACACTGTCCTTTAGCCACACTGGTCCTCTTTTTATTCCATCAGAAAACCAAATGGATTTCCATTTTAAGGCCTTTGCGCGAGCCATTCCCCCTGCCTGGAACTCATTCCCTTGATATTCTCAGTAATCAGATTAAGTGACTTCCCCAGAAAGCCCTCTTTGACCACTCCTCTCAAGTGGCTCCCCATATTCCATTGTACCACTCATTTTAATATTGCACAATGAGCTTTGCACTCTCTGGTGTTCCTTCCTCTTTATTTACATGTCTTCCTATTGTCCATATTCCCCACTGTAAAGTAAATTCCATTAGAGCAAGAATATCATCTTTGCTCTTTATTTTTGTACTCTCAACGCCCCAAAGGACAGTCAGCGCTCCAAGGTAGTTTTTGATTAAAGAAACTGAAGGAGTCAGTGATGGGGGTCTCTAAATCAATTCTACCACTTCATTGCTTAAAGCGGTTGGTAAAATAAGACCAGGTAGGAGCCAATAAACATAAATCTCTGGGCCTGGAAAAGGAGCAGGTGAGGAGGTCAAAGTGCTAATCCTCTGAATAAGTGGCCTTGTGAGCCCAGTGTGACAGTGTCTTCCACGCGTTGTCTTTCAGACTTGTGGGTAATACCTATTCGTGAGGACCCAGCCATGTCCCTCATTGCAAGTGCACTGTCCTGTGGCCATGCGGAAGCTCTGTGATGTGAAGTGGAAGCATTCTGTGGCAGAGATGAGAAAATGACCCTCAGAGGTGCAAGTTAAACAGCTCAATGTAACACGGCTAGTGAGAGCTAAGGCTGGGACTCAAACTCAGGGTATTCTAGTTCTAAGTCACCATCTTCTTGCTGTCTTGGAGTGAAATCCAGATGAACTGGAAAAGGGGAGACATCCTCGGTATTGAAGAAATAAATGCACAGG
This sequence comes from Petromus typicus, assembly GCA_004026965.1. Classification (NCBI taxonomy): domain Eukaryota; kingdom Metazoa; phylum Chordata; class Mammalia; order Rodentia; family Petromuridae; genus Petromus; species Petromus typicus. Next base: position 30,108 of record PVIR01000635.1, on the reverse strand, counting down.
GGAGGGGAAAATCCCAGCGTTCTGAGTGATTGATGCTCATAGCGGAGGAAGCATGCGAGGCAAACCGTGTTCAGGGCAGTTTTTGTTAAAAAAGAGCAATTTTATTATCACGTTTGGAAGAACCTCCCTGAGAGACAGCCCAATTATAGGGGCACCACATTCAAGATGCAAGAATGCTTGATTTGTGCTTTTATACATGGTAGAAGGAGCTCTGAAACATATTTAATTTTTATGAGGTGTGTTGCTGACTAAAATTTTTTTGAGCAAATAATCATACAAAAAGAGTAGACCACATACTTAAAATTAAAACCTCCAAATAAGAAAAATATTTATTAAATAAACTCATACCAAGCCACAGTGACCTTTCAAATAGGTTTTCTCCCTGAAGTAGTGAGCCAACTCAACTCTCAGAATAATTTTAATCAACAAGTTGATGGTTCATCGTTAGAGGACAATGTTACAGGGGAAGCTGGCCCCCTACAAAGTGAGAGTCCTGGATGAGAGGGAGGGTATCTGATGACTCCCATCCTATTACTCATTGTGTGACCCTGGGAAATCAGACAACCTCTCCCTGGTAGAGTTTCACATCTTTAAAACAGAGATGGTGGAATCCTGATGGTTTCTTCTTAGGATAACTATGAAAATCAGTTGACTTATTTTACAGATCAGCTGTAAAATTTTCCAAAAGGAGCAAAGTATTTCTGACATTAACAGTGCAAATTTGCCTAGCAATGCTAATAAGCAGACGTATTTGCGATGCCCAAGAGACAAAAGCTCTTATTCTTAGAAACTTATTCTCTTGTCTTTTCCAAGGAGTTAGTTCACCAAATGTCTCAAGTTTTCTCCCCAGAATATGTGTTTGTTGTTTTTGTGGTCTCTGCCACAAATCTTGTCTATTCCTGTGGGCCTAACTATCATCTAGACTTCTCAAAATTCCCTGTCTCCAGTTCCTTTATCCCCAGCCCATCCTGTTCATCTGTCTGGTGTTCATCAGCCCAGTCCACTTTCCACTATCACAAACAATCCAAGCACGAGGTGACCTCCAGCTCCATCTCCTTGGTTCTCCACGATTTAGCTTAACCGGGCTTCGGCGGGATGGACCTCTTATTTATCTTCTGGGAACAGTTTCCCTGTTGGTTGGTATTGTCAGAACGTCTGTGTCTTCTACAAATTCTTATGTTGAATCCTGATGCCCAAATGATAGCATTAGGAGGGAGTGTTCTGGAGAAGTGATTAGGCCGTGACTGGCAATGTCACAAGTGCTATCAGTTCCCTTCCAGGGGGAGGACAGAGCAGGGAGGTGCCGTCTATGGCCCTGAATCCCAAACTGCAAGCAATAAGCTGCCACTGTTTAGAAGCCACACCATTCATGGTGTTTTCTACAGTCGTCCACGTGGACCGAGGCTCATCTTCTTGTCTTTGCACTGGCTGTTCTTTTTTCTGGGACAGTTTCCCTCCTCCTAGCTCAGCTGTGAGGCTCAACTTGAGGCTACATTTTCACACTGACTCTTTCCTTTCAGTTTTTTCATAACTCCAATAAACTCTAATGTGATGTATTTTCCAAGAGGAGAGTCATATATCAAGAGGCCAGGCAATCTGATTGTTCTTGATGACTTAGTGTTGGGGACTGAACTCAGGTCCTTGCACATGCTAGGGAAGTGCTCGGCCGATAAGCCACCGCCATTGTGCTCAAACTTATTTTTTGTGGTGGGCCTGCTGAATCTTTGACATTGTTTATTGTAACAAATATATTAAAAGTCAGCATACACCTGTCTTAAATACGAAGAAATTCAAGGAACAAAAATTACCCTTTTGTTAACTTACATACTCTGCTGTTTCATTTTATTCTAGCTGCTGGATAAATGTGAAGTTTCAGCCAATGTGGCTGGCTCATAGTCCACCAGTGGTGGGACCTGCTGTTTGAAGACCCCAAATTTATTGATTTTATTTTTCTTCTTTTATTTTATGGCAATATCAGGAATCAAATTCTATTGATTTTATATGGATAATTATTTAAGGCCTAGTCAAACTTTTGGAATAATAGAAAATTGTTTTTCACTCACGTTTTGGTCTTCCACACTTTGGCTTCCCAAACAACGTTCTATGTTCTTGGTTTATAACACTAATTTAAATATCACGCCCAGCCTGAGACAAGTCTTGTGCCAATAGCTTCCACGGCTTCAGGCCTGACATTTTATCTGACATTTGATCCCTTTTGTTTGATTTCCCCACAATCAGAGTAATTATTTTACACACTGTTTGATATCCACTGTGGTATAAATTCTTAAAGTGATACATAACTGCTGCTAATACAAACCCAGCAAAATTATTTTTTGAGATTTGTTTATTAGGATTTTTTAAAGGTTATGTAATTTTAAAAAAGGATTTAAATATTATACATTTTAATTTATTATTTTATTATATAGCAAGAGTTGTTTAAAAATATATATCATGAAATAAATCATATCATTGAATTATCTGTGTAAAAGTTTCTGACTTTTATGGGCCGGGGGTTTAGCTCAGTGGTTCCGGCACCTGTCTTGCAAGTGCAGGGGCCTGGGTTCGATCCCCGGTTAACTATATACAATACTGAGTGTGGAGACTCACACCCAGCAGCACCCAGTACCACATACCACACTGCCGAGTGTGGTGGCTCACGCCTGTAATCCCAACACTCAGGAGGCAGAGGCAGGAGGATTGCTATGATGTGAGTTTGAGGCTGAGCTCAGTCAGCTCAACTGGCAGTTATGTCAGTTTTAAGATCAATATTTTTTAGATCAAAATTTTATTTTTTAAGATCAATATTGTTTCTGTGGTTAAAAAGTTCTGTTCACTTTTACTAGAATTAGCACTGGTGAGCAATGAATTTTATTTATGTACTATTGAGAATTGTTTGATGTACAGTTTCACTTTGCTCATGAAATTTGATGAATCACATGTATGATTAACAGAGTAGAAAATATATATGAATCTGGAGTAACACTGGGTTGCAGTTTGTCTAGGCATTCGGAAAAACTACATTCTGCCTCAAATTATTGCCATCCCTTTGAATGAGGAAAATATATACAAAGAAAACTAGCAAAGAAAATCACACTCTTATCTTGAGAGTTCCCTAAGATAGGGTTGGGTCACACAGAATGCCAGTTTTTCCTAAGCTAATTAGATGTATATAGGGAACAATAATTATTCTCTTTAACTTTCATCACCTAATTCAGGCTCTGATCCTTACAGTTCCCCAGCAAAAAGAACGTAAAGGAAGGACAGGCTGTAAGGTTTTCCTTGGGAGCATACATTGGCTTGCAACTTCTGTTGTACAGGTAGGAAAGAATAAGAAAGAAGGTGAGTCTGCGATTTTTAAAAAACTGTTGGTACATCTCCGCAGTACATGACAGTTACATTCGTCTGGGGGAAGTTGTGCGTAAAGTACCATGTCTCAGGCAGTTTCACTTCCTTTCCCCCGGTCTCTCCTCTATTGGTGTCTTCACATAGTTTACTTCCCTGGTTCCTGTCATCTCTCTGTGATGGTGCTTTTCAAACTATGTATGAAGTTCTTCCATAAGAGAAACCATCTGATATATACTTATTTGATTTTGATTTGTTTCACTTAGCATCATGGTCTCAAGATCCACCTATTTTACCGCAAATGACTCAAATAAAAATTCCATTCGACCCAGCTATTCCTCTTCAGGGTATCATCCAGAAAGGATTAAAGTCACCATAGTACAGTGATATGCACACTCATCTTTATAGCAGCTTCATCCACAGCAGGTAAATTATAGGAACTCCCATCCACAGATGAGAGTGTAAAGAAAACATGGTATACTGGCAGAGGGATATTACTTAGCCATAAAGAAGAATAACTTTAAGTTAAGTCTATTTGCAAGATTTCCTAATAGTAAGAAGTCTCACTTTTTGAAATAAATTAACCAACAAATCTTGTCAATTTTTCCAAATACAAGTAGAATATAATGTATTCTCAGTACCTCCATAGCTCTGTCATGGTCCTAGCCACCATCAGTTTCTGTATGGCTTATAACAGGAACCTCGGAAGTGTCCACTGCCTTTGTCCTTGGTGCTAAAATTAACTTTTTATTTAGTACTGAATTAGCCATCTCTATGATGAGACTCCAGAGGCACATAACTTACAAGAGAAAGCATTTCTTTTTGTTCATGGTTCTGAAGTTTCCAGTGCAAGACGGATGAGATCCATTCTCTAGGCTTTGGCCAGGACTGTACCAGCGGATTCAGCAGGGAAAACTGCTGCCCTCAGCAGCCGGGGAGCAGGTGCTGGATTGGAACGGGAGAGGCTGGGACTTGGCGCTGTCCTCTCGGAGTTGACGTTAGGACTTAGGCTTTGGCGCTCTTCCTATACACCCGACTACCACAGGGGAGGCCTCACACGCGGGCCTTGGTGAGACATTCGCAAAAACAATGGCTAGCACCCAGAATTATTCTTTGTAACTTACAAGTTCTGTTTCTACTGCTGGGCTCAAAATTTCCTAGCGATGTTCAGTCCTGCGGCTCCGGAGCTGAGTTCTCTTGCGCACAGCAGGTGCTCTTCCCTCGCTTTGGCTGATCTCCTCCTGTACGCGGAGGTCATACTCGCCTGGATGCTCCTGGGGGCTGTGAAGAACACCCGGCTTTTCTGCCTGCACCGCAGACCTCCCCGCTGCTCTCCCGCAAACTCCGGCTCTGTGGTCTCCCCAGGTTCTGGGCATCACTTCCCCACATCGGAGATTACGCTGCGTTCTGCCTGGACACGTTCTCTCTGCAGCTCAGTTTAGAAACTCTCTCCTAGTTTTATTTATTTACTGTCTGACCAAAATCATCATCATTTGTCACTAGTGACTGGAAAACCATCATTTTATTTATCTTTTGCAGAATTTTAGTAATTTTAAGTCACGTAGTCCTGCTACTCCATTTTGGCGGGAGAAAGAACCTCTGGCACCTCTGGTTACCTTTCTGGGTGAAGTGTTACAGGGTAAAACCTGTAAAACCAGGTTACGGGGTTACCTTTCTGGGTGAAGTTTTACCCTGTAACACTTCTTAACCTTTGATACATTCTCTGTGATGTCCATTATTCACCTATTGTCTGTCTTGCACCATTAGAGTTTAATCCCCCAAGGGATTTGTGCTTGTTTCTGGCTGCATTTTCGAGTGTAGGTTGTAGGCTGGCACATTTAGCTGCTCAATATTTATTTGTTAAATAAATGAACCAAGTGTGCTAATGTGGGGAAGACTTTTCCCAGGCACATCGGCCACGGTTCCATTTTAATAGGAAGCTCCCGTAGGGAGCGGGGTGTGGGCCCGTGGGCTGGACGCTCAGCCAGAGACAGGCTCTGTCCCTTTCCAGTCAGCTCTCCACTCCAGGGAACACTTTCCTGTCTCTCTTGCTACCCCACAAAGTACTTTGCTTACCCAACAGTCCTGGGCTGCAATACAATTCCAAAGAGTCGGGGTGGAAGGTTTTACGTTTCTTTTCAAAATATAGTCATTTTACAGGCATACATATGTGTACGTGTTTCTTCTCTACACCCAGCCCTAAGCAGCTGCCACTTAATCCTCGTCTCTTGCTTTGTATGAAACATAAATGCAAAAGGCCTTTTAGCCTCTAAGGGTGGAAGTTCGAGTGGGAATGAATCCAAGAGAAACTTTGCACTCACTCTGCAGGGTTGGGCCGGAGAAGTAACAGCACCTTTCTCCACAGACTTCCCCTTGTCATAGCTCTGGGCGAGGTTTTGCATCTGTCCGCCGGTCCACCCAGCAGTTCTCACTCAAGGAGCCAGAGCTGGGTATGCTGGAAGGTGTGGAGGGATGACCCCTCCTCCATTTAACTTCTCTCTAGATTTCGGGATTCTCATACAGAATGACTTTTGTCTCGTGCATTACTGGCTCCTTACTGTCTTCTGGCTTCTGGCTCGAGTTGGTTTATTGGAGAGAAAACTCTTTTCCAAGTTGCATGAGCCTTTTTCTCATTGCAACTGCAGCATTCTGTAATTTTCCATCTTATTGATCTGTTTACGTGATGATGATCAGTTTCTTTCTCTGAGTACGAGTTGCACAGAAAGAAGAGCTTTGCCTGTCTGGTTTTCTTTCTGTTCTCCTGGACCCTGTAGGGATCCTGTCACATAGGAAATGTTACACTTAGAAAATATGTGTTAATTAATGAGTTTATTTTCCCAGAGGTCAAGGGAACAGAATACTAATAAGAGCACAGAATTCCTATGGAATTGCATATTTTTGTGTGAGTAAGAGAACAGTTGCTAGAGTGAAGTGTAGCTTTAGTGCCTAATCAAGAGAATTTTGTATTCGCTGCCCATGGTAATGACCAGATTTTGTCCTGAAGGGAATGTGGATTTATAGAAGAGCTCTAACAAGGGAGGACAATCGGGTTTGCTTTTCAAAATGTTGCTGTGGCTGTGGTGCAGGGAAGAGACTCAAACAGAATGATGCACGTCACACAGGAAGTAGTTTGGAAATAATGTAGGCAACTAAGTAAAATCGCTCAGTAGTCGTGAATGTGAAGGAATGTTTGCAAACATGACACAGGGAAAAGATGTCTGGGTTGAAAATGGACAATGAGAAACTGGATTGTCAGAGTACAGAGATCAGTCAGAGATAAAAATAGGTCAAGAAAAGTGAAGAAATATTGATATAAAATAAGTTTTGTTTGGGCCCAGTGAAAATAATGGAATAAAGATTCCTGAATAGCTTTCTTTTAATGAAAATACAACATTGATGAAAACAATCAGAATCAACTCTCTCAAAGCTGTAGAAGTCCTTCCAAGACTTGGAGAAATCTAGGGGCACTTGTTAAAGAAAAATAGCTGGCTCTTGGTGAGAAGAGTTGGTCTGAATTACGCAGTTTTGATTCTCTCCATTCACATTCATTCCCTCACTGTCACTTGGATGGTAGCCTTGAAAAAGAACAGTCTGTATTCACTGAGAACCAGAAGCCTGGCAGCCACTAGAGGGAGCAGAATAGGGTTGGAAGTACTTCCGTATTTCCATACCTTAATCAGAGATAGTGTTTGCACTGTCTATTGGCTTCCTGGGAGAATTCAGTCTCAGCTACATTGTTGAACTGATTTAGTGGACACCCAGCTGACTGGCTTTCTTACCGAAAGCAGTCAGAGGATGTTGCTTAATATCATAGCTGCTTCATGATATAGCACTCTGAAAAACTTCTTTGACAGATTTCTGAGGCTCTAGAAGGCTGGGTACTGACTTTGGGATGTGTACCCAAGCAGGAAAGATCTAAGAAGGCTCTGAGATCTCTCCAACCACTGACTTGAGTGCTGTGCTCAGCAGGAACTGAAGGCTAAGGTAGAGCTGCTAACTCTCCAGCTGTGTTGAAGACATGTTCAGTATGCATGAGAAACCCATGTCAATGAATGGGAGGTGGATTGTTCTTGGGCACTAAGGAATTCTTGGCCAATTATTAGCTACTAAGTTTAACAAAGCAGACTCCAGGGATGACACATGGCAAAGTATACAAATGTTACAGAATAACACTTCTTTAGATGAAACTCTTTCATCTAAAAGAACTCCTACTTAATGACCCATTTCATTATCCTGTCTCACACAAAAACACACAATGCATGTATACATTGTCTCATGTTTATATCAACTAAATATATTTATTTCATCAAAAACTGATCATTTTGGGACGGGGATTTAGCTCAGTGGTTCGGTGCCTGTCTTGCAAGTGCAAGGACCAGGGTTCAATTTCCTGGTAACCACATACAATACTGGGTGTGGAGACTCACGCCCAGCAGCAATCAGTATCACATACCACATTGCTGGGCCTGGTGGCTCACGCCTGTAATCCCAGCACTCGGGAGGCAGAGGCAGGAGGACTGCTATGATGAGTTTGAGGCTGAGCTCAGGGCCAGCCTGAACCACAAAGCGAGACCCTGTCTCAAAAAAAAAAAAAAAAGATCTGATCATTTCTGTATGGTGAAAACTTTGTAAATTATTCTTCTTGCTTTGGGAAGTGTAAAAAATTTTTTTTATCTACAGGTATCTGTAATTTACAACAAGAATTCTTACTTCTAATTATAACTTAGTTGACACTGATGAACCATTTCTTATCCTTCCTTCCTGCATAGTTCTTCCAGGCCCCTGTTAACCACCAGTCAACTCTCAGTTTCTATGAGATCAACTGCTTTTAGATAGCACAGATGAGTGAGATCATGTGGTATTTGTCTTTCTGAGCCTGGCTTATTTCATTTAACACAATGATCTCCAGATTCACCCATATTGTTGCAAATGGCAAGGTTCCATAGATTTTTATGGTTGAAAAATATTCCATTGTGTACCTTGACCACACCTTCTTTATCCATTCATCAGTCAGTGGACACTTGGGTTGTTTCAATTTCTTGGCTATTGTGAATTGTGCTTCAACGAACATAGGAGTGGGGTTGTCTCTAACATACTGATTTCATTTTCTTTGGACATATATCTAATAGTGGGATTGCTGAATTATATGGGAATTCTAACTTTTTGAGGCTCTTGTTTACTATTTTCCATAATACTTGCACCAATTTGTATTCTCACTAGAAAGAAACAAGGACATTTTCTCCACTTCCTTGCTATACTTACTCTCTTTAGTTTTTTGGGGGGTCAGTGCCATTCTTACTGAGATGAGGTGTGGGCTTGTTGTCATTTTGATTTACATTGCCTTAGCAATATGTGATACTGAGCCATTTATATGTCTTATTTTGAGAAATGTCAAAATGAACCACTGCTGTTTTGGAAACCAGGTTAGTTGTTCTTTTACTGTTGAGTTTTTGCAGTCCCTTACATATGTCAGTTCTCAATCCCTTGCAGGGTGTACCCTTTGCAGCAGCAAATATTTTTGGCCATTCTATGGGTTGTCTCTGCACTCTGTTGACTGTAACAGAATGAGAACTTTATCACAATGCCCAATGAGTAAGGAGTTAAAAACCAGAATTTGGTGGATTAAATGTCTTTCAGAGAAGCCCAATTTCATTAGTTTGGGATTTTGAATTATGTTGTTGGGAAGTTGTTCATTAAACTTAGGCAAATTATTTCCTGGAAAGTTGTTGCACTATATTAAGATATATTGAAAAAAAAACCTTATTATCCTAACAGCTCTCTGAGGACTCACTGCCTCCACTCAGTGCAGCTCATGGAGCACAGGCGTGAGTAGGTTAAGCAATGGGAGCCCTGCTCTGCTCTGCATAGGGCAAGTGTTTATTAGTACTACACAGGGAGTATCAAGTCCTCTTGCTTCCAGCCAGTGAAGCCAACCCTTTTGTAACTGGCACCCATTTGGCTATCTTGTAAAATGTAAGACTAACCTTTTATTGCTATAACAAAGAAGCTTAAAGAAAAGGACAAGTGGAAGCTGAAAGTATGACCTTGACTCAGGCAAGGAAGGGGCAGATCACAAGGGAAGAGAGCCATGTGTGGCTTAGAAGAAGGCGAAGAATCCAGAGTGGTGCTTCTGTCCTTATGCTGTCCAGCTTTGCACTGGCACACTTCCTTAGCAAGGAAGAACTACACACCGATGACTTTTCCTGAACCCAACTATTGCTAGTTCTTTATGGCGCGGGTTCGGCCCTTCTGAATGAGCTCTTGCAGTAAGGTTCCGCGTCACATATCTGTCCCAGGGTCTGGTGGAGACATCTTGCTGCTGGAACACAGCTGTGTATTCCAGTCAATGTCAGGTACTCAAGTGAGCAGAACCAGGTGGGTGGTGACATTTGGAGGACATCTGAGGCCAGTTTGATCTGCTTCATGAAGGCAGAGGGCCCCTTCGCTTACAAGTTCCCTCTGCTGTGAAATGGAAAACCTGGACAGATGATTTTTAATGTGCCACTGGTTTCAGGGTCCTCTGCTTAAACTCCTGCTCCCTGTCCACTGGTGACTGTAAGCAGCAGGCAGAGCTGTGAGAAGGGTGTGCCTCTCTGTGGGAGCACTTTCCTAGTGACCTCACACTGCCCGTCCACAGAGACGGGCGAAGTGCAGGCAGTGATCACAGGAGGACTGGCGATGATATATTAGGTGAGGGAGACTGGCTATGGCCCACTCTTTCAGTGGAGTTAGAAGCTGCGAGAAGGTATTTTGGTAGTTACAACATGTGAGAAGGGGTCTCCTATTGGGAACTTTTCCAAAGTCCAATAAAGCTGTGCTTTGCTCCCTCTGACTTTGGCCCAGGGATAGGTAAGTCTCACAGCTTCTCCCACCTTATAAACACTGAGATGTGCTGTGAGCAAAGACTGTAAGGGTGTTATATGGAGGCTTAGTCAGCAAGGAGGCAGAAAAATGTTGAAACCACTAATCTAAGTTATTGATGGCCATAATGGGAGTGTATAGGAGAATAATTCTCCTTTACACTGCAGATGTTACTCAGATGTTGCTCCAGCACCTTCATCTAGAGTCCCTCAGAGCTAAGGAATTGCACAATAAGTTCACAGTGTTACTGCCAGGAGCTGGCTGAAGGTGGAATTGAAGGGGAGCATCAGTGACGCTGGGTGAGGCAGCTCCCCCTCCATCCCCTCTTTTGCTTCTTCGTTGCCCTTCCTCTCTCCCTCCCTCCCCTCCTCTCCACATGTGTGAACTCTGGCCTCAGCCTCCTTGTGGAGGAGGAGTGGTCGGCACTCTCATTCAGGCCCAGCTGCCCAGCTGAAGCAGTTTTGGGCGACAGGCACACTGTGCTCTGTGACAACGGGATGGGCGTGTGAGAGGCTGTGACGTGTGGTCTTCAGGAGCTTCTTTGGGAGCCCCACTCTTTGTCACTTGGGGCCCACCTGCCCAGGCATGCACTGGAGCTTCCAGAGAGGCCACAGCCGCTCTTCCAATTTGTATTACCCTCACGTGGTGCATGAGTAATGAACAGATGAATAAATGATAAATAATTTAGTAATTTAAAATAACTAATAACATTTAATGTCATTAATTCACTTATTAAAATTATGAATCACTTATTAAAATATTCAATTATTATTATGCATCATTAAATTCATTAAAATTATTAATTATAAATATGATAATCTAATGATTATGAATGAATGAATGAATGAATGAGTAATAGTAATGAATGGAGGAATGGAGCAGGGAGTCTTGGAGAGATCATAGGAAAGCTGCAAAGTGCTGCTGTCACAAAGCAGCGAGCCCACCTACCTCCCTGGTGGCAGTTCCTGTGGTCTGTTCTTAAGGACATTGTCCTCTCAGGGAAGTGGGAGAGGAATTTTGTTCTGAATTACTGAAAAGAACACACGGGAATCAGATCTTTGCTCAGCGCGCCTGCTCCTGGGTGTCAGCCTGCAGAGCTGGGTCACGGGCCCGCTGCTATGCTCCACAGGTTGTATTTTTTCTGTGCAACATTTGGTAGAACATTTCAGTCTGGGCTGGGAGGAGGAGGGGACCAATATCTGAACCAGATGTTCAGGGCCATCTCTCTGACACAAGTGAAGAGTTAGTTTTAATCGATTATCCATGTGACCAGCACTCACCTCTTTGGGCTGAGGAAGCAGGGCTTGGCTGGATGCACTGTAACTGGAGAAGAAATATAAAATGCTGAGGATTATGAGCATGGATGTACTCGTGTTTGGAGAGCAATTCCAAAAAGGGCTTTGTGAGGTGAGCAAAGAGGGCAGCCTAGGGCACTTGGCAGATGGGTCTGTGTGATAAGAAGGAGAACTAGCACTGGAGTGGCTGAGGAGATGCAGAATGACATGTACTTGCAAGAAAGTCATTCTTGCGGGAGTGGGTGATGGACTCAGATATCACCCATAGGGACATACAGGGACCACCCTGGGTGATGCACATGCCAGCTGCCAGACTGGGCGAGAAGGTAGGCAAAGACCAGCTGCCATACCATCCACTTACCCACACAGCCTTGGTTTTGTGTAACCCTCATGTGGTGAATGACATTCCAGTCAGAGAGTGTTGGAGAAAATCCTATGCGGTTCATATTAGATTCATAGGGCAGAGAGGCTCAGAGTAGGAACAGTATGGATTCTAGAAGAGAAAAGCATGTTGTTTGCATGCCGAAAGTCATGCCCTGTGATTTGTGTTTGCAACAAAAATAAGTAAAATAAAGTGACAGAGGTGTGGGCGCTGGAAGTGGGGTGTCTCAGAGACACGAAAGATGGTTTCTCCCAAGGAATGCACAAATAGATTCATGGACAAGGCCAAGATTAAGATCAGAAGATGACCTGAGGTCAGTTTTAACAAGTCAGTAGAGATTTACCTTTTGTACTTCCTTTAAACATCAGAGACTGCACAAAGAATGAGTAACTGGAAACCTTCCGGGGTCAGCTTTGGCTTCCATGGGTGGAAATATACAAGGCCTTGCTCCGTTGGGCTACACCTGTCCTGCTATCTGGCCTAAGCTCTAGCCAGCTTGTTTTCCTTGTGTTCTGCGTGAGGAAGTGGGAGGCTTGCTGAAGGACTGTGCCTGGAGCACTGCTCACGCATACTCCTCCTTGGCCCTCTGCTTTGAATGGCCATGTGACTTAGTCAACTTGGGCTGCTGTAATGAAATGCCATAGAACAAGAGGCTGGAGACTCAGGGTCAGATGCTGGCCCATTTGGGTTCTGGTGGGAGTTTTCTTCCTGGCTTGCACGGTGTTCACATGGCTTCTGCTCAGACTTGAGGAACGTGTGAGGTCTGGTGATTCTTCCTTTTCTAATAAGGATGCCAATCCTATTTTCCACCTTTATGATCTTGTTTGAGCTTGATTACTTTTAGGAAAGGTCTTATCCCCATATACAGCTACATTGGTGTTAGAACTTCAACATATGAATTTTAGGGGACAAAAAAAAATCCATTCCATAGTATTTTCTGTCTTTGCTAGAGATGCAGAAGGCTGGGTAGAGACAGGAGGTCCTAGATTTTCTCCACCGCAGAGCGAAGGGACCACTGACTGTCAGCACAGACACATTTCTTTACCAGAGATGCACTGAACACTTCTGTGTGTATTGTTAAATTATATCTGAATTTAAAAAAAATCTTCATATCAGTTTCACACTAAAGACCTTGTTACTTACCAAATATAACAATAAGAAAACAGATAACACAGAGAGGTTAATGATCATACAACATTTATTTCACACTAAATCTTGTTCTAAGAATGCTTTATGAGTTAATACATTTTGTACTCACAATAGCCCCAGGAAGGCATGCAGAAAAGTGATCCAACACTTATGAAAATAAGGTAAAATAAGAATTGTGCATTTCTTTTCATTTTAAATTCTTAGTAGAACTATTGCTTTATAGTTGCAATATATGATAGGTATATGAAAAAACAATGTGTTTAAATAAAATATTAATACAGTAAAAAGACATATTGTCACTAATCTCCCTCAATTTACCCCCTTCCTTGCTTCTCATTGCTTGCTTCCCAGCGTTCTTGCTCCTCCTACTTTCTGAAAGCAATTCTGGAATTCTGTATGTGTGTGTGTGTGTGTGTGTGTGTGTGTGTGTGTGTGTATGTGTTTGTGTGCGTGTGTGCGTGTGTGTGTGTGTGTGTGTGTGTGCATCTTTAGTTAACTGCAGTAGCTCTCTTAATGACTGGAATCAATTCAGTACATTCACTTTTCATAGTCACTTTGAGTTTGGGGAAGAGGCTGAAGTCTCAGGCATTAGGGTGAATGAGGTGGATGAGGACACAGCATTGTGTTCTTCTGAACCTTTCTGTTGTAGGGACACAGTGGCAGAATTCACTGTATATTTTATAGAGACACACTCCAGAGACGAGTTCCAGAACTTGGAAAGTAACAAGAATGATAGGCTAGGGTGTTGAGAGCAACGGTGAGTTTTTTGAGAGACATGAATGGCAATATATCCTTTACTGCAATAAGTTCTTTTTAATTTAAACATTCAATGTATATTTTGTATATTTTCATTTTTGGAAAGTGGTAAATATATATAATGTGTCTTGATTATTTTCAATCCCTCTTCCCTCCTCTCCTCTCCCTTCGCTCTTCCCCTGATCTCCTTCTCCTCCTCCAAGAAGTCAGCCTTCATTATTCTTTGTTTATAATTTGGCTTTCTCATCCACAAGAAACCACCTGATAGCTGGCTTTCTGTGTCTAGTTCACTTCACTCGACAGTATGGTTTAGGGATCTATCTTCTTTAAGGTCAAACTCAGCATTGTCTAAGAAGTCCTCTGGAGGAGGCAAAATGATTACTCCTAGGACTTGTCTTGCTTTAATTCCTTTTAAAAAATTTATTAGTACATTTTAAGTATTTGTAATATAAATATTCATCATAGGGATTTTGTATCTGTGCATAACATATTTTGATACTCCTTTTCCCCATTTGTCTCTTCTGAGCACTAATTACTGGATCTTGCATATTTGTTGTACTGAAGGTAAAGGGACTTTCAGATGTAATAGAAGTTGTAACATTTAAGAGATAAGGATAATCTCGGATTGTGAGGGTGGACACAAAGTGATCATCTTCATCTTCAAAGACAGAAATTCCTCCAGTTGGTGTAAGAAGGCAGCAGTAGAGGTCGAGGACCTGACAGGCAAGGGAACTTGTCTTACTAGCTTTTCTTGTCTCTGTAACACAACACCCTGCACTAACAACTTAAAGGAGGAGGAGTTTATTTGGGTTCATGGTTTTAGAGGGTTCAGTCCATAGTCAGCTAGCACCAAGGCAGGAGCAGCATGGTGAAAGGTCCTGTGAGAGGAAAGCTGCTCAAATCTTGACAATCAGGAAGCAGAGAAAGCAGGTGGGAGCCAGGGCAGGAGACACTGCCCTCGGGGCCATGCTCCCAGGGACCTTCTTTTTGCAACCAGACCCCACTTTCCAACTGTAAGTCAGCCATATAACACCATGACTTGGGCATGTGAAGTCTTTGAGAGACATTCTTGATGCAACTCATAACAGGCCTTGGCCTGTGTTCCTGGGCAGGGCTACAAAAAGCAGAAAAATGAGAACAAGGAGTTTCCAGGATGACAACCAACCAGGAAGTGTGAACACCATCCTGGGACTTCAGGACATGGAAGAACCTCTCACAGCCTCCTCTAAGAGCCCTTCTGGCTGATAGTCTGATTTGGCCCTGAAGGAACTAGGAGGAAGGAAATTAGCTGAGCAAAATCAGGCCTCTGACCTGCAAAGCTGTGAGATAATTAATTTGTGCTGTTTAAGATACTACATTGTAATTTATTTAAGTACCAATAAAAAACCTAATACTCCCACCTAAGAATTGCTCTGGGCTGGTACTATTTTCTAGAACATTCCAATATGATGAATGTATTGCTTTTATTTACCTCTCTCCGTTACAGTATATAGCAGCTACAGGAGTGATTAAGTACTTAAAATCTGCCATGGTGACTGAGAAATTTAATTTATAGTTTTAGTCCCTTTTATTTAACTTGCATTTAAATAGCTACTTGAAGCTAGTGGCTACCATACTTGATAATTCAGCTTTGGGTATGCAAATTGATTTTATTTGCTATTTACTATCTATTTTTCAATAGGGCTCAAAATCAAAGTTACTGGATGAGATGTGGATTTTTTTTTTTCTTGGTAGAGACATACATAGTTTAGTCTAAAGAAAAAGATAACTCCAAAGAAATTGATTGTGAATCTTTAGTCACTTTCTTGGGCAATGTAGCATATTAGTCACTTTCCTGCCAATGAGACAAAATACTCATCACCTACAAAATGAAGGAAAAGAGGTCTGTCTTGCCTCACAGCTTTAATGCGTTCAGTCTATGGTTGGCTGGATTTGATCCCCTGCAACCAGCGACCCTTCCTAATAGCACATTCAACTACAGACTGCCAATAGGTAAATCAGCCGATGAGTACAGTGCCCCATGGTCCAATCACCTTCCATATGGTCAATCTCTGGAAACACAAGACTTTGGGGGGACTTTTATGGTTATAAACCATAACATCTATCGATCTTATTCTGATATTTTGGTGCTTGTAAAATATTGTCTCTGACATCCTTTTTGAATCATTTTTACCAATTTATTAAGTAGGTACTCAAGGACTTATTGAGCCCCTATTTAATAAGTTAAATAAAGCTTTGATGGCTATTATCTCTGTAGTGGTATATCTCATGTTCTTGTTTAGCTTTGTGAACTTTATACCATTACTAGATGCAGTTGTTAACTGCAGATCCAGTTCAATGGTAACATTGAACTATGGAGGTAATAGTTTGAGGCACAGAGTTAAAGATAGATACAGTCAGAGGGAACCAGAAGGCACACTCATAACCAGTTCATGAAAATGCCTCAGTTTTGATTAAATAAATGCAGTGTCAGCCCTTGATGGTTATTATTTCCTGTAACTTGCTTTGGGGAAGCCCTGGAAACAGTATGGGCTTATAAAATAGAGATATGCTGAGCTCTTTGGGGTAGGTAACTCATACATGTTCGAAGGGCTAAGGCTTCTTGGTGTGTTTTTTAAAAATCATGATTGCTAATGATTAAGTTACATTGGCTTGTTTTTTGTTGAAGAAAGATGTAGAGGAGAGAAGTAGGAGAATCAGCAAGTAATTTAGCCATTTTTTTATTTCTGAGGTGTCTGGTAGCCTACACCTTGCAGAAATACACCCCAGAACTGTTGTAAGAAGCGCCCCTTCTCATTGTGAAAGTGTATTGGGAGGGAGGTTTTGTTTCTTTGGGAAACAGCAGATCTGTGCAAGGGAGACTGGATCTGCTGCTGTAGCCAGGTGTCAGGAGGTGCTGTGCCCCTTACACTTAGACTGTCTCTGAACTTCTCTAAGCTTGCTTGCTACTTGCAAGCCAGGATTTCTGAGTAACATTTCAGATGTTTGTCCCTCTTCTCCCCTTGAGTTCCTGATGCGTTATTCTCTTAGCAAGATCTATCTGTTAGGGTTCACCAGAGGAACAAAGTAGGCTTTCAGTGGCCACCAGCAGAGTGAGATGTGAGAAATCCCAGAAGGCCACCATGTGTTGGAGAGCCAGAGGATCCAGTCAAAAGTCAAAGGGCTGGAGTTCAGTGCAGGGTACTGAGCAAGTTTGCATCGAGGAGCTGGAGATCTCTCTGAAAGACTGAAGAGTCTTCACTGGAAACCTCAGGATGATTGTCCAAGGCATCAGTGAGGACTGGAGCTTTGTTGGAGGCAGATTCCGTTCTTTCTTTTCTTATTTCATGCAGCCTACAAGCCTCTTGTTGAGTGCCATGCTCACCCAGGGTGGATCTTCCTCTTCAGTGAGTCCATCATCCAGACCCACGAGGAACCATGATAAACCAGTCAGCGAGGTGTTTCTTATTCAAGGTGACACCACCACCTGTCATCAGAGCCACTGTGGAAGTGAGTATATCTTAATGAGAGAACTGATTTGCAAAGAGTAGGAGTTACCAGAATTTATTTATTCATTCACATATTTATTTATAACTGAAACCAAAAAATTATGTATTTCTGGGATACAACATATTTGATAACTGTATAAATTGTAAAGTGATTAAATCAAGCAATTAACATACTAATTGCTCTATGTAACTTTTTTGGTAAGGACATGTAAAATCAACTCTTTTAGAAATTTCCATCTACACAAAACAGTATTATTAACTTAGTCACTGTGCTATACAACAACTATTTCAGAACTAATTCATACTAACTGTGACTGTGTGCCTATTGGCCAATATCTCCATATCCCTCACACCCACCTTTATAACCACCTTCTGCTTATATGAATGTGACATTTTTAGATTCCCATGTAGGAGAGGTCATGTGATATTTGTTCTTCCGTGTCTGTTTTATTTCGCTTAGCACAATATTCTCCAGATTCACTTATATTTTTGCAAGTGGCAGAATTTTTTTAAAGGCTGAATAGTATTTCATTTTTTAAGCCATTCATCTACAGATGGATACTTAGTTTGGTTCTTTTAGCTTCTGTGAAAGGTATTGCTATGATCATGAAGTGCAGATATCTCTTTGCATATTGTACCATTTCTTTCAAATAAATACCTGTAAGTAAAATTTCCGGGTCACACAGTAGTTCTAAATTTTAATCTTTTCAGAAACAGCCAATCTTTTCCCATATGATTGTGATTTATTAACCACCACAACAATGTACAAAGATTCCCTTTTTCCTACTTCCTTGCTACATGAGTCATCTTTTTTTCTTTAGACAAAATGCATTCTAACAGGTGCAAATTGATATATTGCATGATTAATTTGCATTTCCTTGATCCCTGGTGTGGAACATTTTCCAAACACCTGTTTGCCACTCATAATGTCTTCTTTTGAGAAATGTTTGTCAAAGTCCTTGGCCTAGTTTGTAATTGCTTATTTATTTTTTAAATTTTCCCATTGTGTTCCATGCATATTTTGCATTATCAATCCTTTACCAGATATATGACTTGCAAATATTCTTTATTCCATAGACTGGCTTTTCTCTCTGTTGATTGTTTACTTTTTGTGCAGAAATATTTAGCCCAATGTCAATTACAAATGTCTATTTTTACATTTTTTTTTGGCCTGTGTCTTCCATTCCAATTTTATTTTTTCTTGATTATCAAGGAACTTGTTTCCTATATTTCCTTCTAGTAGGTTTTTGGTTTCAGATCTGTGTTTAACTTTAACCTATTTGGGATTGATTTTTGTAAGGTGAGATAAATGTCTGATTTCATTTTTTTCCATGTGGGTATCCAGCTTTCCTAACACCCATTTATTGAAGAGAATAAATATTCTTTCCCTGTTGTTTGCTCATGGTATGCTTGTACAAGATGTTTGCTATAAATGTATGGATTTATTTCTTGGATCTCTATTCCTGTCCTTTGGTCTGTATGTCTGTTTTTATAGCAGTACAGTGCTCTTTGGATGCTCTCGGTTTGTGGTCAATTATTGAGACCAGTAGTGTGATGGTTCCAGCTTTGTTGTTTTTGCTTAAGATGGCTTTAAATATTTGGACTTTTTTGTTGTTACATTGAATTTTAGCATTTTTGTCTTTCTGTGAAAAATGTCATTGGGATTTTGCTGAGGGTTGCATTGACTTTGTAGGTCACTGTGACTTTTTTGAGTTTTGCAAAGGTTGAAAGGATTAAAATATTTTCTGATAAACATGTTATCAGTGAAAATACCTACTATATACTGAGCTTGTATAACATGACAAGCATGTGATTGTCACTTTATATACATTGTCTTATTCCTAGTAATGACTCTACCCATATCTTTTCCATTTCACACATGATGAAACAGACTCTAGAGGTTGCTGCGGTAACCAGGACAAGTTGTGTTGTGTGTGGACCAAAGCAAGTGATCTGTGTCTTATTGAATTTATGAAGGTAGGAGTAGTGTCTTTCACTTTTGTGTCCCTAATACTTAGCATAATGTCTCAGTTTACAGATTCTTGCATAAATGAAGGCTTAAGCATTGAAAATGTATTAATACATTCATATTTTGTTTTCCAACCAGTATTCACTGAACATTGTCTGTGTGCTGTGTGCCCTGGTTTAGAAATCGGGGAACATAATGACACAGGCACGCTCACCGGGAGCTCTCCTCTGAGGTAAGGCAAGCGCTTTAAGCTGCTGAGACTTTCTTGGAGCTGATGATATTGATTCTGATACTAATTCTGCTTAATGGATTACACAAGTTACAACTTTCAGTGGATCATAAATAATTCTTCTCCACTCCCATTTTATTTAACAGTTTACAATATTTTGATTATATTAATGGTTTGTGATTTTTGAGTGATACAAGTTGCTGCTTTTTCTTTTTCAACTGTGAAGAATGTCTGTGTCTAGTGAAGTTTTGAAGAGAACTCTGTTCACAAAACAAAGATTTAAGAACTATTGAGAGATGTGGTATTTTATTCACAGGTCTAAGAATCACTTTACCAAATACAAGTTATTCTAGAAAGTTCCTGGGTGCTTTATCCTAAGAACATTTCAAAGCACCATATGGCGTTATTTAGATAGTGTTAGTTTTGTGTATGTTGGCTCTTTGTTTTGTTAAATACAGCTTGGTGAGTCATGTAGCTCTGCTGAGTGTCAGTTTCTCATCTCTAAAATGGGGATGAGGGTTGGGGATATAGCTCAGTGATTTTGGCGCCTATCTTACAAGCTCAAGGGCCTGTGTTCAATTCCTTGGTAACCACATACAATACTGGGCGTGGAGACTCATGCCCAGCAGCAACCAGTACCACATACCATAGTTCCAGGCATGGTAGCTCACACCTGTAATCGCAGCACTCGGGAGGCGGAGGCAGGAGGATTGCATGATGTGAGTTTGAGGCTGAGCTCAGGGCCAGCCTGAACTACAAAGCGAGACCCTGTCTCAAGAAAAAAAAAAAAAAATGGGAGGGGATGATACCAAACTCCTTTCATGCCACTGCAATGATTGGATAACAATGTGTGGAAAAGGGCTACTACTATGTAACCTACTCTCAGCATGTCATTGATGGCTGTGGCAAGAATTATGACTTTTATTACTTCTTTCCTTTTTCTCTGTAATTTTAAAGTCACCGTAGTGCTTCGTACACTTTTATACCCATGGGAGGCACCTGGGGATCTTATTACAATGAACTCTCCAGTTCAGCTGGCACTGGGAGCAAATCTACCTTTTTCCTCAGCTTAAGGGTGAGCCTCAGAGATGCAAAACACCACCCTGTAGACTGTGTGAGTTCATCATTCTCTGTTGCAGAAGGTGAAAATATGGGATGGACATCTTAATGAAATATCATGATTTCATTGTTCTCAGAGTGTGAGCTAAATACAGTATAAGGCATTATAGGGCTAACTTCCTGTCCATTTTGCCTGGCTACTGTTGGGCATTTTCCACATTGTGTGGTATATGACGGCTTTGTTTCTTTTCATGCCTTTTCTTTACCATCTTTAGATATCCTCATCTTCTGACCAATGTGCACTAGGCCAGCTCAGTTAGAACACAGGGACCTGGAATGATGTCAACCTCTGGAAGATACCCATTATCAGAGTATATACATCATTTTCTTTTTGGTAAACATACTTTTTAGATGAAAATGAAAATTGCAAAGGGAAATTGTGGCTGGCAAGAGAAGAGAGCCATTTTTGGTAACATCTCTCATAACTGGCACAACTGTGATGAACTCAGGCCCTGCAGAATCCCCACAGGTCCTCTTTGCATCCTGAGCAGGTCAAGGAAGAATGTTTTCTACAAGCAAAGGACAAAATTTGTCTCTTCACTTTGGCCCGTAGAAATGATGGTGAACGTCATGGCAATCAGACTATTGCTTTTAAGAAACATGTTTTATTTTACCCCTGTGAGCAATTGAAACTTTTATGACAACCCAAGGCTAGGGAGCTGGGGACAGTATTCAATCATAATTTCAGTTTGGGTTTTTACATTGATGTAATCTGTGCACTATATTCTGTCCCATAGCAAATTGATCAGTAATTTAGGGTTGAAGTAAAGTGGATTGTTTTCGTACTCTCCTGTTTCCTTTTGGGGACAGTTACAAAATTAGTTTTGTCTTTTAAGATATTGAATTACACTGTGATGTTGACATTTTGCCCCAGCAAGACCAGGAATGAAAGCTGGGGGCAAACAGCTACAGCAGGCAGAATCTGAGCCCCTTAGGAGTGAGAACTTCATTTCCAGGAGACTGAATCCAGGAGAATGGAACACCAGGGGCTCCGGTCCCTGCTGCTCAGGATGGAGCCACGAGGTGTCCCTGGCTCTGACCCACCCTGCCTGGTCCCATAATCACCCTCACAACCACTTACATTTTTGCCCTCAACTTTTTCCTGTATTTCTCACCTCCTGTTTTCTTTCTTTCTTTTTTTTTTTTTAATACAAAATCTTGTGATGGAAGCTGACGAGGGCATTTGTGGCAGACATGAGAAGGAAATGTGTTAGAACACTGCTGTGGTAAGAGCACAGGGGCTCTGAGGGGTTGAATTCCCCCAACTGAAACTTGTCCTATGTTGCTTTGAAGAAAAAAACATCATGATTTTTTAACTCTCATTTTTTTCACAGTTAATTAAATAAATAGCAGGTAATTCTACTGGTTCTACTAGAGAAAAACTACTATTTTGCATTAATTTTTTGCCTTGCCAGTGGACAATGACAATGATTAAATTATATTCTTAATGCTTAGTTGCATCTAGACATTCTCTGGCCCCCAATGTTGCATTTTTGTATCTCAGTTTCTTAATCTTTAAAGTAGGAGACTTGATTTTTGGGCCAACCTATGGTGAGATGTACCAGTTCTGAGGTGAGTGTGTATATCCATGCGTACTATCCTCTAGATTTGGTACTGATGCTACCTCTACATTACTGTTTGATTTATGAGCTGTATATTCAGTTCTAGGCTGTTACAGTTTAGATCCAAAATCTCTTTACCCCCACCCCACACAAATCTCCCCAAAGTCTCATATTTTCACAGGAGATCAGATACATCTATTGAAGAGTTCACAGCTGAAAGGGTGTGAGAAGACAAGGCCTAATGCAGGTGGGTCACTGGGACATAACAGGAAGGAGTGTCTTGTTCTTGACTGTTCCTTTTTCTATCTGCCGTGAGGTGAGCAGCTTTCTTCCACCATGTCCTTCTACCATTCTGCTTTTGTCCTGCAGGCAAAGCCTGTGAACTGAATCATCTGGGAGCTCTGAGACAAAAATAACCTTCTCCTATAAGTTATGGGTTTGGGGTATTTTGTCCCAGTGACAAGAAAGCTGGCTAATACAATGACTAGTCTTCATTCAGGGAGAGCCCATGTGATTCCCCCTTTCTTGGGTTCTATTTCCATGATGGGCATTAGTTGGCTATTGAACTTTTTGCCATGCTTGATTCTTGCTTTCTGAAACCCAGAGAGCCCCTACCAACAGAGTTCTGTGGGCTGGAATCTATTCACTATTTGAACCCTACTAGATGCTGAGAAGGGAAGGGATACATTTCTTTGACCCGGAGAAATTGAAAAGGTAGTTTGATATGAAATGACTTGAAATCAATGCAAAAAACATAATAGGTCAGTAAAGATTTGAGAGACTATGGGATACTAACTAAGATCCTTTTGAAAAATGAAAGAAAACCCATCCAACTGGAGCATGCCAGTGGAATGCCAGTTTAACTGAACCTTTCATGGGATACTTGAGTCAGAAGGAATAGATGGACTGGGAGGTGGAGAGAGCTGTAGCGGAGTAACCTGTGGTGGGCATGAGTATGAGGAGTTGGCAATTAGCATTTATTACTAAGATTAAAAAGTTAGTTAACTTAAAATTATATGTATTAGATTGACCTGTTTTGAACAAATGTTATTATATAAAAAGATATGCTAGATTAATGTGCTTTAAATATTTTGTAATGGTGGCATTAGTGTCAGCCTTTTCTCACACTTCCAAGAGCTTCCAGGCAATGATCTAGATGGGATCTTACAGCTGGCCATCTGAGCAGAACTACAGAATACAAAGGGTCTTTAGTTATAATTGAAGGGAAACAGCGAAGGTGTGTAATGTGACTTGTAAGAACAAACCTCTCTCCTGGACAATTGATACACACCATTTAAAAAATTGATGAGTTCATTTATGAAATATTTGAGTGCCTAATGTGTGCCCTGTGCTAGATTCACATCCTAGAACCCTAGAAGAAAAGGGAAAGTCTCTCTCAGACCATCTCAATCTAGTGTGGCTGGTAGACTTGCCTCTAAGGTGTTGGAAACATGCAGGGTGTGTAACAGAAATATCATCTTCTCTTGTGCTCCTACCAGCTCAGTGAGGTAAATATCTACTATATCCATTTGCCAGATGAGAAACCTAGGCCCAAAGAGTTGGGAAGTATCTGAGCCCACATGCCACTCAAGCACTGAAATCTAACCCTCAACTCTCAGTCCTTTCCTGGAGTGGGTCCACTTAACCCTCCGGAAGGGCTTGAGCCCAGGCCTGGCTTCATAATTAGCAAGCCAGGGAGCCTGAATGGACCACTTCGACTCCATGGGCTTTGGCTTCCTCCTGTGTACACAAAGGAGTTAGGGTGTGATGACATCTGAACTTTCTTTAGGGCACAACATGTGCACATCAGACCTGACCTCAGATTAGTGCCGCTCCTGGGGAGACATAGTGGGCTGTGGCTCATAGTGGACAGATACTTTCTCTCTGCCTGAACACCTGCAAAGTCCATCTGGCAGAAGGGCAGCTGCCTTGGACAAGGACTTCTATCTGGGCTACTTCATTCTTCTTACTCTACTTCATTAATGTGTAAGCTAGATCTGAAAGACCTGCTTGTAGATGTAGGAAGTAAAAGAATTAGTTTCTACTGTTTATGAGCCATAGCTTTGTGAGCTTATGTTTGTTTTTTCTCCATTCTGCTCCTTTTTGAATTGGGGATTTATTCTAGTTCAGGAATTTTGTTTCAGACTTTAACATTTCTCACTTTTGAGAAATGGAAATTTTTTAAACAAAAGAACAGAATATGACACAGGTGAGCCAAGCCAAATGATTCACTCTGTCCTCATAGCAGGCAGGTTTTAATTAGGGTGTAATTAATTGGAATAGGGTGTCAGGAAATATTTCACAGATAAATATGACAAACATAGTTCAGCATGTTGGTTTATAGAAGGTTTAAGGCAGATCCATGAAGCAATAGGGAATCTTCTGAGTGTTTTCAGGAAGTTGACTTGTGTGAGGTTGTGTTCTAAGCCAGTCCTGGTGGAGGGAGCTTGAAACCTAGTGCACAGTTCACCGCCCTCACTGAGAAATGCAATAGACTGTTTATTAAGACCATTTGAAAAAAGAATATATAATCATTTTTTCATCTTTCTGATACATATCTCTACAAATCACACTGTGGATGGACAAGTGAAAACTGTTCATAGGGAATCAACTCCATGAAATATGGGTTTGAGACTGAGCAGGACTACGAATGTCTGAATCACTGCAGAATCTTTACAAACAAGCCCAAGGTTCCCAGAGAGACCAGAGCTCTCTTATCTATTCTGTTTTATTTTTATCTTTCCTGGCCCACAGGAGACAAAGACAATAGAGAAAATGAAGTCTATTCAACATTTGCTACATCTATTCTTTCTCTCTGAATCAAACACATTGTTGAAAATAATCCTGTCCTGTTTTGGGTTTGGCCAGAATAAAAACGCCCACTCATTTTACAGGGAAAGTAGGAGGCTGTAAATGGCACTGTGGGGTTGTGGGGAGAGAAGAGTGGCTTTGGAGCAGGGCCGGCATGGAGTCCTGGCTTCTGCACCTCCTCCTGTGGTACTTCTGTGTGCTCCTGAAGCTCTTGCGGCCTTCCCGCCCACGTGTGCAAAATGGGGAGGATAAAAATTAGTTGCTACGGTCATTGTGAGCATGAAATGATAGCATGGGCTGTGTGATGAAGAAAACTTTGAGGGTTGTCTGCATTGCAAACATGGTGACAAGAGCAGCAGAAATTCAGGGAGATGGACCCAGTGGATCACATTCCTTGTGACTCAGGAGGACCTAGTGTGCTGTGAGTAGAAGGGCCATGTATCCCTTTGACCTGGAATATTCTGCTGCTGTGTGAGATCCTCCCAAGCTCTCTGCCTTATGTCTGGCTCCTTTGGGAAAGTGGCTGTTCCTATGGCCAGGACTCCAGGGGACTCAAATGAACTGGGCACTGTAATGACCCTTGTTAGATATACAGTATGAACAAAAATTTATTTCTGCTTTTTAGAAGCCTGGATACCTCAATGTCAGTTATTATCACAGCACAATGTACCTTATTCTGATGGACACAGCTCATCTTCAGATTCCTGAATTTCTCCTTTTTTTTTTTTAAAGTTCTTCCTCTTGAGTTCATGTTTTCATGGTAGCACCATATTTCATGTTTCTTTTCGAAATTCTGTATGTACTGTTTGGAACAGTAGAGTGTGTTTTTGCAATGACAGGGCTGCGAGGATTCTTTTTCAACTGGGACCTTTCTTTAATTATTTGATTTAAGCCACTTTGAATTTTTCAGACTGGCAGAAGCATCAGAGAGGCTGTTTGAGTTTCTCTGAAGAGACATTTTGTTTAGCTTCATGGATTAATGCCTCTCAGCCTGGAGTATCTGGTCTGAATTTGATTTTGAAATTTAGATTTGGTATCCAATCATTATTTGCAGACTGATTAGATCCTTTATAAGGGTCTTGAACTTAGCTTGGCTAAAGCATTTTTGACTGCTCCACAAATTCTACCCATCTCCTCAGAAGCTGTGTTCCAAAGTCACGCCAATGAAATCTTAGTGCCTCATCCTGGCCAGCAAGGGTATGCCTGCTGCTTGGATTCCTGTTTTCTTGATCTTGCCTTGTACTGCAGGGTCCAGCCAGGCTGGCTGCACACCTGAGTCTTAAAGGTAGACATCTCATTTCAACCTCTGCCACCTGCACTTTCTTCTCCCTGCATTTTGCTTCTAGCTCTTCCAAGTCTGTTTCTTGTCATTAAGGAACATCCGGGCAGACTTTCTGGATTGTATTAAGAAATTCATTGCCTGTTCCCACCCTCAGGGATTCACTGCTACCTCCCCCTGTCACAGGGCATCTTCTGCACAGCATCAGCACTCATCAGGACTAAGGTGGGAACTTCTTTGTACCTGTGTGTTTAGCTCCTGCCTTCTCATCTGCCCTTAAGGTGTAAGTTCGCTGAAGGCAGGGACTCACTGTGAGTTTCATTGCTGCATCCCCGAGGCCTGAAAGAATGCTTTCTTAGAACACAGAAGAACTTTATTTATAAATATTGGCTGGATATTTGGGTAGATATGAGAATAGAGCCACATTGAAATTATATCTATTTACGTGCCTATCCCTCATGAGCTCTTTGAAGGCAAGGTTGACTCTTGTCTGATGTGCAATAAGTACTCCTTGATTCAGTCAACAGCCTTCATTGCTGTGGGCTGGGCACAGAATGCTTCTCACTTGGCCCACAAACTCTCAGAATCTAACAAGATCACATCACAGTGTTCATGTATTCATATGCATGTCATGTCAGATACCATGATAAATGCTGTATGTATTACTCCATTACACCCCATGGTGGTCCTTTGGCTTGTTTTCTAATATTTCCCAGCTTTTATTCTTTGTAGTATGTAATATCATCCACTTTTTCATCCTCTGAGAACAGTAGGGTTTTGTGTCTTGTTCTAGCCATTGGTGACTAGCTAATGTGGCGTGCGATTCTAGGGCAGAGTGTGTGAGTGCACTAAGACCCATTTCCTGGGTTCATGTCCCCTATGACATGGTCCCAAGAATGCATGAGTTTGAGGGTGCCCCTTTAGCTGGGATCCTGATGATGTGAATAAATTCCCACTGTGACCCATGAGGGTTTAGGAAATACCTCTTCATTATTTCAGTATATGGAGACTTGGGGTATATTTGTTACTGCAGCATAACCTAGCATATCCTGACTGACATTTATAGGTGAAGCAAGTCCTGCTCAGAGAGATAAAGCCCAGAGTCACTCTGATATCAAATAGGCTATCAGGCAAAGGGCTATTTTTACTATTTATGTAGATACATATATTTTAATAGGTACATCACTTAGATGGTACACAGTTTGCTAATTGTTTTTCCATGAAATGTCACATATCTTTAGTTTTTCTAATCTACTAATCTTTCCAAAAGACTCCATGTCTGTGCTGGTGGTGGTCTGTTTCACCCAGTCATTGTTGGGTCTCTGCTTCTTCTACTGTGAAATTTTAATAACATCCCAGGTGTCATCTCTGAAGGGCATAGTTTTAGGAAACAGTGAGAACTCCTGGTTACCCCTACTAAGCCACACAGTCTGGGGATCCTTGGAGTCATTATTGCATCAATACCATTCTTAAGTCCAGCAACCAACTCTGACCTGACTACACCCATGACTAGACCCCTGCGTTTCTTAATGGCCCTCTTTGGGAGAGTGGAGTGTCCCAGCCTAGGACCAGGAAGGAGGAGGCTTCAATTGCTTATTACTCTGCCTCTGCACTCCTCTCAGCCCCACATATTTGCTGAGTGCTGGCTATAGCCAGGCCCCCACTTTGTGCTGAGGACTGAAAACTCCAGAAACTCAGGCTATGCACTGGTAGGGATTCAGAAAGAACCATCCCAGAAGTGGGGTGAGGCATCCAGGGAAGTAGACGGAAGGCAAGACACCCAGGGAGAAGGGACAAATGTGCAGACGCTGAGAGGAAACTGGCTGAGTGCTGGGAAGAGCCAGGGCCTGGTGGGGTGAGATGAGGGTGCTGCACAGATCAAACCCCTCCTGTTTCTTCAGTGACTTGGGAGCCACAAGAGGGTTCTGGACCTGGGAGCGCTGTGACCTGATTTCCATGAGAAGGAGAGTCAAAGTGGGGAGCCCACTTCAGAGGACACCTCAGTGATTTCTTATAGTATTATCTCCCTACCATCTCAGAGAGCTTGGTCACCATCCTGCTTCTTTCAAAAGAGCTTCCCGACACCTCACTCATCCATTTGCCCTGTGTGCAGCGAAGACTTTCGGTAAAGCCAGGAGGGACATCAGCACCAGCAGGCACTTTCTTAGGTGGGTGCAGTTGTGAGGGGAAAGGACCCAGGATGGAGAACCCTGGGGAGAGAAGGAAAGTATGGAAACATACACACACACAGTGCTTCTTCTTTCTGAATATTTGGAAATATGCAGCAACAAAATCTACTATCTCAATAAATCATGTCCCTACTCACCTCACTGACCATGGGTGATAACAGGCATAACTGTGCACATGAAAGGGTAGGAAGGAGAGGCCAGAAAGAATAAAAGGATGAAAATGTGTGTTTGTGTATGTGTGTGTGTGTGTGTGTGTGTGTGTGTGTGTGTGTGTGTATACGTGCATGTTTGTGTGTGTGAGACAGAGTGTGACAGAGAAGGTAGGTGCATGTGGGGAGCCTTTTGTAGCAGTGAAGGTAGAGTTTCTACAGAGTAGGTAGATACAGTGGAAAAGCAAATATTTCAGAGTTTTACTGACAAAATATAGAAATTCTAGTTAAATTTACACCTCAGATACACAATGAATAACTTTTCAATGAGAATATGCCTCAAAAATTCCATAGGAAATACATTAAAAATATTTGAGATAATACTTCTGGGAGGGGGATCATGTGAAAAATGGAAGCTGGTTGGGTTGTTTTGTGAGAGAAGAAAGGAGTCTCCTGCCCAAAGCATAAAATGTGCTTCAGTCATTCGACTGCTCTTTCCTTCCCTTTTATCTAAGAGAAAGATAAATTTGTTAAGGACTACAGCAACCAGAATGTGGTTTATTTTTCTGTACAGTGCATTTTAAATTTAATTTGATAGTTGGGATGCAGTTGTTTTATAGGTTCTTAGTGCATAGTAACCTCATGGCGCATAACAAATTATATGTTGTCACAGGCCTTGTTAACACTAGGGCAAGTTTCTGGTTCAAGAGAAGAAGATGGGGGGGGTGTGAGGATTTGGCTCAGTGGTTCCAGCACCTGTCTTGCAAGCTCAAGGACCCAGGTTCGATCTCCAGTTAACCATGTACAATACTGAGCATGGAGACTCACGCCCAGAAGCAATCAGTACCACACACCACAGTGCCGGGCGTGGTGGCTCATGCCTATAAACCCAGCACTCAGGAGGCAGAGGCAGAGGCAGGAGGATTGCTGTGATGTGAGTTTGAGGCTGAGCTCAGGGCCAGCCTGAACTACAAAGCGAGACCCTGTCTCAAAAAAAAAAAAAAAGAGAAGATGAGGTTTGAAACGAACATGGTGTCTCGGGATTATCATAGACCTGAGCTTGAGTGGCTATTCATTGCTGATGGGTTGAAACAGCCCTGCCTGGTCTGGTCCCAGTCTTCCCTCATCTGGAAAGCCCATCCATAACACACTTTCTCAGATGTTTCCTGCGTGGAACATTTATCCTTTTAATAGCTGACCTACAACACACATGAGTGACGACTCTCATCTGTAATGTGTTCTCACTTCATGGACTTTTCTTTGCTCCAGTGGAAACTATTTTAATGGACTTGCTGTGAACTCCTGAAAATGCTCAGTTCGAAGGAAAATCTCCAAAGTGTCTGTCTCTTTAAACTTGAGGAAACTGGATTTTGTACATCTTCTAGTTTACTCAACTTCAGAGAAATAAGTGTTGACTTAATGCCTTCCAGGTGTAAGCCTCTGGGCTTGAGTGATAGGATAAGGATTAAGAAGAACAAGGGACAACTCATAATTCATAATTCAAATTCTATTTCATCATTCAAATTTT